>JAVJIF010017143.1:0-89739 GCA_038442645.1 Agave tequilana | reverse complement strand
AACAAACATGCACTAGAACTTCCTTACTTACATCATCATCTTCATCATCAAGGGATTGAGGAGTTACCTTGGGTGTGTTTGCCATGAAACACATATTAGCTTGATCCACCTCCTTCACTCGACTCGCTTTCCGAATCCCACGTGGCTTTGTAAGCTTTCTTTTCCTCCGTTTTCTTTGGCTTGAAGGAGGAAGTCATTTTCTTCTTGAACTCCGGACAATCCGCCATGATATGTCTGGGTTTGCGGCATTGTAGCATATGATCTTCCGCTCCTCTTTGCCTTCAAATTTTCTCCGGAAGTTGAACTTGTTCTTTCGGTACAACCTCTTGACATTCCGCACAAGTAGAGTTAGCTCCTCATCTTCTTCTTCGTCATCTTTATCGTCATCATTGGTGGATGAAGTCTTGAAGGCTATGGATTTCTTCTTTGAAGTAGTGGCCTCTTCTCTTGCCTTCTTCTCCATCTCATGGGTCTTTAGGTTCCCAATGAGACTAATAAGGTCCATCTCGTCCTTGTCGTTCAACTCCTTCAAGGTGGTGGCCTTGATCTCCCATGATGAAGGAAGAGCCCGAATTACTTTCCGCACCTTTTGATCGTTGGAGATGTCATCACCTAAGGAAGAAAAGACCATTAGTGATTTTAGTAAACCTTGTAGCCATACTATCAATAGACTCATCATCAAGCATTTTAAATGACTCATATTGGGACCTCAAGGATCTATCTTAGCTCTCTTGACTTGTGAAGTCCCCTCGTGTGTGACCAATAAGTGTTGCCAAATCTCATAGGCGGATTGGCAATGAATTACCCGTGTAAGGTCATCCTCATTCAAGGCGGTTAATAGGGAGTTTTGGGCCTTGGAGTTAGCCTCATATAATTTAAAGTCAAGGTCGGTCCAAGTGCTCTCATCACCATCGGGTGCTTCATAGGTTTGGTCAAGGACTTGGCTACTAAGCTACCCAAAGATTGCAAAAATATAGTCATCCTAACCTTCCAATTGGGGAATTGAGGCCATCAATTTAGGTGGGGATTTAATGTTGTCGGCCATGTTTACTAGTGATGAATGAATGAAATGAAAAAGTAATAGCAAGTTTTAAGGATCTCTCTATGGATGTTAAGCCAAACCTAGAGTCCAAGCTCTGATGCCAATTGAAAAGTCACCTAGAGGGGGGGTGAATAGGTGACAATGCTAATCAAAGGGCAAATAAAAAAATTTAAAGCTACAACAATTACAATCAAGAATCACAAGATGAATGCAAGCAAGTAAGTATGACAATGAATATGATGAGCAAGTGATAAGTGCAAGCAAAGTAGAGTAAGAATTGCAAGAATGTAAACCAATCGCAAATACAAGGATATGTTATCGAGGTTCGAGCACCCAGCTCTACTCCCCGCCTTCCCAGAAGGATTCCGATCACTTCCACTATCACAAAGATCTCAATACAATGGAGTACCCAACTCCTACAATCTCAAGAACAAGTAATTTCCTTGGTAGTCAAAAGACCACAAACTCTCTCTTTCAAATATCTCTCCCTTATAAAGGTCCTTAGAGAATATTGAGTAGGAATGAAGCTCTTGTGTGTAAGGAAAAGAAATTGAAATCAGAGAAAAACTTTTGAAAACCCTTCAAAATTGAGAGAATTTAGCACAAAAACCAAGAACTTTTGAAAGCCTTAAACTTTTGAATTTGTAGCAATGAATTGTTGTTGTTGTTGTAACAAATCTCTCCCCAAACACCCCTATTTATAGGAGAGGGCTATGGTTTAGGGATAAAACATAATTACTGATGTTTAGGAGGTAATTAGATCAAAATATATCCTTAAACGACTTTTTAAACACAAAAGACAAAAATAAACAGCTCACTAAAAATCTGCCCATTACTGTTCAACGGACACATCGGTCGACTGGGCCGGTCGACCGGTAGATCAAAATTTGACCGTTATAGGCCAGCGGTCGACCGACCCGGTCGACTGAGAAAACCTGTGAGCAAAAACAATATCTCGGTCGACCGCCCGGTCGACTGGCAGACATGCACACTGATACGTGCCTCTGCCAGAACTGCGGTCGACTGGTCCGGTCGACCGGACCAGACTGACACAGACTCGGTCGACTGTCCCGGTCGACCGGATCAGGTCAAAAATCATTTTAAGAAAGAAAACAAAGAGGATTTTGATTTTAACAAAATACTTTTGAACAGGGAATAGTATAAAATATAAAGATGTATCTGTAGGCAAAAATTGTATGCAAAATATTTTTGTATAATTTATAAGAAATTATTTTGAATGAGCATGTGCGCAAAAAACGTCGTGTGATAGAGCTTCAAACCTATCCACTATTCTTTAACATATTATAAACTGAAAAAAACAATACATGAAGACTTCTTGAGCTATCTTCAAGTCTTTGAGCCATCCAATGCCTTGCTAGTGCCTTCTCTTCTATGATCCTTCCTTGATGTGCAATTAGCCTTCCTTGCTTTGTGGAACTTAGAAGTTCTTGCAATAGCTAAGCGAATGGTCTCTAAACATGGTACAAACCTGAAACTTATCTTAACAAACTTATTAGTACCAAATAGCTCTAATTTGGTTTGTCATCATCAAAACACAAAACAATTGGAGAGTGTAACCTCTTGGCCAACAGGATTGTCGGTTTTACCGACTTCTCGGGGCGCCTGGCTTCAGGAAGTTTCAGTCGATTGCTCTTTTTAAGTAATTTGAATAGCGAGTCGACATGTTCATCCTTGAATGAATACTGCTTGTTGGCGCGTGGTTGGCTTGAAGAGCCACTCCCTTTAACCGGTTGAGGTTTAACAGGGGACTTGGTCTCTGCTGCCAAGTTATCCTTCCTTTTGGCTTGGAGGGATGTGTCTGGCGCACGCCTCGTTGACCTTTCAGGCCTGGGTTTGTTTTCTTCCGCTCTGACGCGGGCAACAATCTCCTCAGCCTGTTCACCTTGTTGGACCAATTACTTCCATGTGCGGCTTTCAGCAACTCCTATTTGGGCAAGGAGTGAGGTTTGGAGATTGTGGCGGCATGTTTCTACCAGGGTGACCTGGGTCATGCTGCTTGGACATCGGAGTGCCACGTTCCGAAATCTTTCCACGAAAGATTGACGGACTCTCCCTTGCGCTGTTTAGTAGCCAAAAGGGTGGGCATTGTGACTTCCGAGTCATCTTCAAAGAAGCGTGTTAAGAAAAGCTTCTCCAAATCGCCCCAGTTCTTGATGGAACCTTCTGGGAGCTTCATGAACTATTCAAAGGCCAGCCCTTTTAGGGTGCCGATGAATAAAACGCGCCAGGATGGCATCGTTATCTACCACATTCCCAGTTTGGACTTGAAATAGTAGATGTGTTGGTTCGGTGAACCTTTCCCATCAAATGCTTGGAGGGTTGGAGCCTTGAACTTGGGCGGGTATGGAACCAGTCCCATTCGGCTGGATATGGGCGGACCACTCCTGCTTCTGGGAGACCTTTCCGATTGGTAAGGGCCTCAAGACGTTGCTCCAACTGGTTCATTCTCTTAGAATGAACTTTTTTCCCGGTCTTGGTCGTCCTTTTCCTGTGATGAGGATTTAGACGAACCAGAAGTAGACTGCGCGTTCTTCTCGGAGTGTTTGGAAGATGAGCTTTCTCCCTCTTTCCGTTTGCCCTTAGACTTTCTAGGGGGAGATTTCCTCATGTCTTTGATTAACTGTGCGAGCATCTGCTTGAGAGAGTCGATAGATTCCTGTTGAGCAAAAATCATATCGAGTTGTTCCCTCTGGACCTGGGCTTGCTGCTCCAAGCGCTTAGCGGTCTCCTCAGGAGTGCTCGTCATGTATGTGAAGGCTCTTTCTCTATAGAAGAGTTTGAAGCCTGCGGACTTTGCAATAGCAGAGTGCGAATCATTAATCTCAATGCCCCGGGCTAGGGCATTGTAGTTGATCGGGGGAATGGCCCCGGTCCGGGTGCGAGTGTGTCGGTACACTCCTTCCGGTTCAGAGTCGGACTCGTCGGAGCTGACTACAGGCTGTTTTCCCTTGCTCCTGCTCGTCATATTTGCAGTGAGCTCTGGATACTCAGTGTCAGAGAAGATCCTCCGCCTGTGAGAGCGTCTTCTTTTGGCTGATGGGAGAATCAGGGTCAGCTGTCTAACTAGAGACTGCTGGTTTGCACCTGAATTGCAACGACACTCTGAGAGCATAGAGAGGAGCGTTGGCAGCAGCATGATGAAGTGATTTGATTAGCACTTCTTTTCTTCATCAAGTAATCCCTTAGATCCATGGGAAGAGGATCGAAGAGATTAGCCTCGCAACTTCGAGGGCGGGAGGCATCCTTGCGCTGTACAGCTTGGACGCAGGATTCAGAGACGCGGTTCTCGCGTCGCAGCTTTAGGACGCGTGTCTGGCGTCTCTGTTGAGAAGAGACATGGCTGTCGCGTTACTGTTTGGTGTGTCGGGACAGGGACGTTTGAGAGGGAGTGGGCTGCTGGGCCCTACGCCTAAGGGCGCGTGCCTCTTGTACTTGATGAGGCGCGCAAGTTTCGCCTTGGCGTCTGGTGAGTAGGGCTTCAGAGGAACTAATTTGGGGAGTCTCATGTTTGGGCCGCCAAACGCGGACTTCGCGTGCTGGATGCGGCGCAGCCAAGACGCCAGTTTGAACCTTGGGTCCTGCCTCAGTTGGACGATCAGAAGTTCCAACTTGTAGCTGACGCGCACGCCTCCTCTGTCGGCGCTCAGCGTTTCGGTTGCGTCGTGGAGGTGGAAAGAAACCAACAACGACCTGGTGCTGAGGGAGAGGGTGAACTGGCTGGACACCAGAGGGCTTGACCACGCAGGTCTCCTGAGAGACGTTGGCGCGTGTATCTCGTATGGCGCGGTTGGCCGCGACACCCTTTTCAGTAGCTGCGCCTGAGGTCACGCGGGTCTCCTGAGAGACGTTGGCGCGTGTGTCACGCTTGGCGCGATTGGCCGCGACACCCTTCACAGCAGCCGCGCCTGAGAGAGTCTCAGAGCGGGTTTCGGGGCAAGTCCCCGTAGAGACCCTGCGACAGACGCGGGTCTTTGGGCTCTTGGAGCCGGAAGAGAGAAACTCTTCATACTTTGCCTGGTCGAACTCGATGACAGCGATTCGACCATCTTCCCTTATAGAGGACGTCACCTTGTGCCACGATTTGCTCATCAGTAACAAATGAGGTCCCCAGCGGAGTCGCCATCTCTTGTACGCGTCGGAAAAGGAGGATTCGATTGCAAAATTCTTTGATTGGATAGAAGATTACAACAGATCAGTATTCCGATTACAAGGGAGGGAGGATGTTGAGTCTTGAATCCTCCCTTTGTTTAAGGCTGGGTTCTTCAAGTGGCGGTGGAGAGTGAATCTTATTCTCCGTTGACCGGGTGAACGTTGAGATCTTCCGGGGCTCTTCTCTTCGGGTGGTTGACGGAGTAACACAGCTCTGTCGACCAAAACTCTCAAAGAGATTGTCGGCAAAGACTAACTTGAGCACAACAAGTTAGCTGAAGAGTTGGACTCTCTTTCTCTGTCTCTGCTCTCTAATCGACCGACCGTGTGTCTGTGTCTCCTCATAGCGGCGGGGCTATTTATAGAGGTTTCAGGGGTGAACGTGCCCCTAAAAACACTCCACAATGAGGGGTTAACTTCCCCGTTATGTGGGCGGTGACCGGCCCCATAACCAGGGCAGTTATAACCGAGGCGCAGGTTTCGACCCCTGCGCCTTGATGCTGAGACGCGGGTTTGGACCATCGCGCCTTTGAGCTGTTGAGACGCGGGTTTGGACCCTCGCGCCTTTGAGCTGTTGAGACGCGGGTTTGGACCCTCGCGCCTTGATGCTGAGGCGCGGGTTTGGACCCTCGCGCCTTGACGCTGAGGCGCGGGTTTGGACCCTCGCGCCTTTGAGCTGCTGAGACGCGGGTTCGGACCCTCGCGCCTTGACGCTGAGACGCGGGTGAGATTAGCCCTGCGTTTGGAGTTTGGGACTCTACTTTTGACGACTTTGTCTTAATGATTTTTGGACAGCCTACAATAAGACCTCGATTGACATGTGTAGTAGGTGTAGTATGGGATGCGTCTATTACAGGTGGTAATTAGTGTTCGCTGATATAATAAATAATAATGTACTGTAACTGATTGTCTTTGCCTGATACACGTATATATGTTGGACACCCGATGATACATCTCACCTGACTAGACATTTGACTCTAGTACTGACTGACTCTACCAACATGATATATTGATTGTGAAGAACACCTGACATCTGATTCTATCACTGACTGCCTTATTTAATGTCTATTTTTGTTTGCATATTACTACAGTCTTATTTCAGTTTATAGTTTCATTTCATATACTCACAAATATATGCATATGCACTTTTCCCTTATTTTACGCACTCATTGGGTCGCTTTCTAATGACCCTGAATTTGCACGTTCAGATATTGGATGTTTTATGTTATTGATCAAGTGTTCGATGATACCGGACATGTTGCGAGGAGCTGAAGTTTCTCTCTACCTATTTTGATATTATTGTCTTCCTTTACATTTTCGTTGAATTCGTAGTTTCCCTGATTCTCTATACACTGCTATCAGTCATTATTCCTTTTCTGTATTCATTTGATATCATATGTAGACATCCATATGTAGTATTGCAGTGATATTGAATTATCACAGTAGATTTTTATAATTTGTTTAGGTTACTGTAGGCTTAGCGTGTATACGTGGTGCATTTTTCTCGCGTATATACGTCGCCGAATCTCGTAGCGACTCTATTTCCATGTATTTTGGGAAGTTGGGTGTGACAAGGCTAGTCTTTTGGGATGATGCCCCAAGTCCTTACAATTAGTGTCAGAGTCATACCCCAAACTTAGTTGTGTTTGTGGGTGATGTTGATAGTGGTGCTCCTGCTCCGCGCAGTCTTTTGAGATTGTGTCCCAAGTCATTACAAAAATCAGAGAACAGTATTTGTTATTAAAGATGAAAAAAAAAACGAAAAAAAACCATTATGGGTACAAGTGCCCCTTGCAGGTCAAGAACCCCACAATCAATTCAGAGCAAGCCAAGACACAGGGTACCCACAAAAAGGACAACCCCTGATCTTCTTCACCTAACTTTACCCTCCCAAATCAAATGCCAAAAGGAATATCTTCAGCCCCAAAATCAATTTTGGGTCTCAAATTTTCAATAGTTTCTCTTCACATCACACGAAATATCATAAAGCTGGAATCTCTGAACTTCAGTAAAAGCCAAGCAACAAACTCCCCCACCTTCCAAGCTAAGAATCTCAGCTGATAATTTGCATAAATTACAAATAACCTATCATAAATGTACAATTAATTTAGCAAAGTATTTATAATAGTATCATTTTTCGTGTTACATACCAAACTATCACGCATGATATGATCAAAAAATCTGGCTGAGCGCGAATCCGATCCCAAAGCAGATAGCCAGGGTCAGGCACCACGTCAGCGCCGGGAATTCCTCCTCTTCCTCCTCTCTCTCAGTCTCTTTAAATTCCGCCGTACAGACTTCTTCTTCCTCCCATTGATCAGCAAAATCTCAGTCTCGAGCAGCCTCACCCACTGCCGATGCGCAGAGAGCTTCAGCGACTCCTCCAGCAGCATGTCAGCCATCTGCTCGTTGGCGGCGGTCGCGGCCGCAGCCTTCTCCTCTGCTTCTCTGGCCCGAGACTGCGAGAGCTGAGGGCTCTCATTAGACTCGTGTTCTCAGTTTGCTTGACAGGCTCCAATTCAGCGTCCCATATGGTGATCCTGAGATGATAACAAACATGAGCATAACAAACCGAAGATTGCATGGCTATCTAAAAATTGTTAGCAAGAGGGCGTACGTACTTTGGGGCCGTTATCTTCTTCTCGAGTTTGAGAGGGGGAGGGAGGTCGCAATTTTGGAGGAGATCCGAGGTGCGATCCCATTGCCAGTCCATGAGGATGAAGCCTGTGTGGTGTTGAAGGTGGAGGTTGAGGGCCTCCGTTGCTTGGAGACAAGAAAAAGGGTTGGTTTGGTTTGGTTTGGTTACTTGGAGAAAGAGAAAAGAGGAGAGGAGAAAATTGTGAGAGGAGTGCAAAGATATTGTTGGAAGAAGCGTGCCGCAAGCAATGCTCCCTGCTTGGCTCTTGGGATTGGTTGTTTGTTTTTGTTTATGTTTGGAGGTGGAGTGAATTGACACTCACCTTGAGAGATGCGCCATCCTATTCTTATCTTATGTGATTAGGGCTCTCAGTGCCGGACGCAAGACGTGCACATCAAGACTTGAACCTGTGACCTCTAATAATTTAGATTTATAAGCTACTACTTGAACTAGAACGAAAATAGTCATTATGTTAAGAAAAAATAATGTAAAAAATAGGTTATATACCAAAAAAATTACAAAATATATACTATTTCATTATTTTATAAGATCTAAAAGGTAACCAAGGAGTCTTTATATAGCGAAGGGTAATGAAGCAGATTGAAAGTCTAAGATGATCCCAATATAACATGAAAAAAAAATTGCTAGTTGCATAAATATGTACTTGGTGAGTCACGAGTGGTGCTCCACCATTTAAGAACACATCATGATGGAATGAAGAGGTAAAAACTGCCATTAAGATCAAACGAGACTCCTATAGAGATTTAAAGAAAAATTGTGATGGAGCGAGTTTTGAGAAATATAAGGCTAGCCAAGAAGGAGGCTAAGAAAACTGTTCAGAATGCAAGAGTTAAAGCGCACAAAGAAGTGTTGAGAATTTGGACACCAAAGAGATTGAAAAGGATATATGTATGTGTGTGTGTGTGTGTGGTGTGTGTGTGTCTATATATATATATATATAATATATTATATATATATATATATATATATATATGTATGTTGTGTGTGTGTGTGTATATATATGTGTGTGTGTGGTGTGTGTGTGTGTGGTGGTGTGTGTGTGTGTATACATATGTGTGTGTGTGTAATTGCTCGAATAGGGGAGAGAAAGACTAGAGACTTATGAACTGTGAGGTGTGTCAAGATGAGTATCAGAAGATTTTAGTTTGAAATGAAGAAATCAAAGAAAAATGGAGGAGTATTTTGACAAATTGTTCAATGGTAATTCTACTCAAGATTTGAGTGATCTTACCATTTAGTAACAGGATATGAACCGTAATTATATGCGCAGAATTAACGAATCTGAAATAAAGGCCTTGAAGAAGATGAAGTCCAGGAAAGCTGTTGGCCTGGATGAAAATTTCTATTGAGGTATGGAGATGCTTAGGAGATATGGGCGTGAGATAACTGATAAACCACTTAACAAGATCTGGCTAATTAAAAAGATGCTAAATGAGTGGAGGAAGAGTACTATAGTACCTCTTTATAAGAACAAGGGTGATATCTAGAGTTATTCAAACTACGTAAAATAAAACTCATGTGTCACACCATTAAGCTTTGGGAAAGGGTAATTGAACACAGATTAAGACAGAATATTAAAATATCAGAGAACTAGTTTGGATTCATGCCGGGACGATCGACAACATGGGCTATTCATTTGCTTCGTCAACTTTAGAGCGCTTTCGAGAGAGGAGGAGAAATTTGCATATGGTCTTTATTGATTTAGAAAAAGCTTATGATAAGGTGCTAAGAGTATTATGGTGAACATTGATAAAAAAAAATGGAGTTCCCATCAAATATATGACATAATTAAGGACATGTACGATGGAGTAGTGGCAAATGTTAGAACTTATGGAGACATAATAAGTGATTTTTCTATCACAATGGATTGCATCAATAATCTGCATTGAATCCATTCTTATTTGTCATAATGATGGATGAGCTTACTAGAACTATTCAGGATGAGATGCCGTGGTGTATGATATTTGCTGATGATATTGTCCTAATCGATGAGACGAGAGCTGGGGTAAATGCCAAAATAGAGGTATGGAGGCAAACTCTAAAATCTCGAGGTTTTAGATTAAGTGGGGCCAAAACAGAGTAAATGGAGTGCAAATTCAGTAAACAGAGAATCTAAGATTATACTATTATGACACTAAACGGACAAGGAATACCGATGAGCAGTCATTTTAAGTACTTGGGTTTTATTATCCATAAGGATGGAGAGATCAATAGTGATGTCAACCATAGGATCCAAGCCAGCTGGTAAAATGGAGGAGCGCAACAGGAGTTTTATGCCACCATAAATTCTGTTATGGCTGAAGGAAAAGTTTTATCAGACTGCTATTAGGCCAGTTTGTTATATGACACAAAATGTTAGGTTATAAAGAGATATCATGCCTAGAAGATAAGTGTAGTAGAGATGCACATGCTTCGTTAGATGTGTGATAAACGAGGAGAGATAAGATGAGAAATGAGAATATCCGCACTAAGATAGGCGTAGCCCTATAGAAGAGAAGATGAGAGAAAATCGCGATGGTTTGACCATGTGCGATGTAGATTAGCAGATGCGCCAGTCCGGCAAGTAGAACATATCAAATTAAGGCAAGTTAGAAGAGCGCAAGGGAAACCGCAGAAAATATGAATGGAGGTGATACGACAAGATATTGAGGCTGAAGGTCTTAATGAAAGCATATTGCTCGATAGGAATGAGCGGAGAAAGCTGATCCATGAGCCCGATCTGACGTAATTCTCTTTGGTTCATGTAGCCTACCCCAAATACATAGGACAAATGGCTTAGTTTTTGTTGTAGCGTAAGTGTTCTCTCACACTGGGTTGTACGTGGTCCACCCCTAAATAGGGTGTTCATTTTGTTTGGGCATAAGATAGTGACTATTGACTTGATAAGCTAGCAGAGCTATCTTTAATTAAACTATACTGCACTCACACTCAAAGAAGGTTAAAAAAAAAAAAAGGGGAAAAAGCAAAGTGGTGAGAGAGAGGGCTTTAATTAAACTCACTAGCAAGCCATGTTGGTCAAATGTAAGTTGGGGAAAATTTCAACTTTCACTAGTTGTTCAAGCCTTTTCTTTTGTTCTTTTTCTTTTTTGGCTACAAGGTAAAGCCGTTTGGACATTGGAATTCCAACTCTTTTCCAACATTTAGGAAAAGAAATCCTTTCATAAATAATATTTTTTAATAAAACCTTGTCTTAACAGTATCCATCAAATTTCTAGATTGCGTGTTGTTTGAGTTATTTAAGTCTAATACCTAAATGAAACTTTCTTTTACATATAGGGAGTTCTACCTAATTTCTCGATGAACCTTGCAAGTTACAAAAAAAAGTATTTTAATATGAATATTCTATATTGTACTAGTGTATAAAGACTTGTATGTTACATAAAAGTATATTATATAAATCTTATGTATTATAATAGTATAAATTTTGTGTACAACATGGGAGTCAATGAGCTACATCAACAGAAAATAAGAGGAAATGAGTTGTGAGAAGCCTATGTTCAAATCTTGTATATAGCAAGCAACATTAACAACAACATGCAAGATCTTAGAAAAACATTAAAGAAAAGGAATTTCAGTTCAGCCCTCGTTTTGACTTTAATCCTAAAATAAAACCCTGGCTTCTACAAAGCATTCAACTTTTATTTCCCCTTGGCCTTCTCTTTGTTTTTATTGAAGAACAAAATCTCTAACCTCATGATTAAAGAACAAAATTTCTTTTTGCAAGTGTTGAGACTTAACACTCGCAAAAGAAATGGCATGCATCTCCACCTACGAGTCGTGAGGAATATGATTACCAATCAAAATATGATATTTTGCTCCATGAACGCTTCTATCTAGTTTTAATATATGTTAATTGCAGATACACCCCATGTATTATATACACTGGAGTAGATACTGTTGGAATTGAAGAATATTAGTATGAATCTTCGAGTTGAATTATGGCGAGATCCGTTGATCGAATCAATTGGATGATGGTTGGAGTGTGTTCTCCTTCCATTGGGGATGAACGTGGTATATTCACATGTTCAATTCCGACTTCGAATGAATGAGATATTCAAGTCTAAAGATTGCCTTATTCAAAGCCAAAATGGGACTAAACTGTTGGAATGCCAACAGTTGCGACTGTTGGACTGCCAACTGTTGTGACTGTTGGGTGCGTCAGTTGGGCAGCCAACAGTTGTGACTGTTGGGTCGAAAGGTTGCAACCTTTCGTTGGGTTCAGACCCGTTGGCCCCTCCTAGAGTGCTATAAATAGCGCTCCGGATTCTCAATTGGAAACAGAAACACCAAGAGCAAACACTTCTCTTCTCTCTCTCTGAGTTCTGAACACTTCAATTTTTCTGCGTTCTGAACTGGGGAGTAGAGTTCTGAAGTGACTTCCAAAGGGAAGTGGGAAATCCGTAACTCGGTTTCCGAAGCGACTTCCAACGGAGATTCTGCAAAATTCGTTCTGAAAGAAGGCTTAGAAAATTCAACAGATTCTTTTATAGAATTGTTGTCTGAATCTAAGACTTCTGAAGAAGAATATTCTTCAACCTTCCATCGTCCTCAACAGTGGGTGCTCCTCCAGAGAGTAAAGGCAAATATTCGTTTGAAATTTGTCCTTGTACCGCTGCTTCAACAATCCTGTGAAGGTACTGTTGACTACGGTTCGACCGTACGGTGATTTGGTAGTGCTATCCAAATACCGTGAAAGAGTGTTGTATCTTGGGAGACCAGCGTCCATTATCCCGTTAGCACCGGTGCGGGGGACGTAATTGTCTTAAGGAGATTCGCTATAAGCGTACCTCACTCTAAATACTGTATAAGTGGATTAAGTCCTTTATACAGGGGATATACTTTACAGTATATCGAGACTGACTTACATTCAGTCAAATTGGTGCTTTAACCAAGGAAGGAAATTGAAAGGTGGTTCTTAAATTAAGGAACGTTCTATTGAACGGAAAACCTCCCACCTGATATTTGCCGACCTGGCCAATTAGATTGTTGATATCTCAGTGATCTTGATTAGTTGTCAGATTGATTCTTGTTAAGCAGAATACCCAACAATCTTAAGACAATTAACGTTTCTTACTTCTGTTCTGCTTGAACTTGCAGAAGATGTCTGAGACTAATCAAGATAGCTCAAGCAAGGCACCAAACATGCAAGCTTTGATGCCAACTCCACTTCCTAACCCGAAGCCGGAGAAGCCAGGAAAATTTGATGGCACAGAATTCAAGAGGTGGCAACAGAAGATGATCTTCTACTTGACCACTCTTCATCTGGCCAGATTCCTGCAAGAAGATCCACCAGAGCCTGCAACTGATGCATGGACTCAATGTGACTTCCTTTGCCAAAATTATATTTTAAATGGACTGGATGACTCTCTTTACAATGTCTACAGTCCTATAACAACGGCAAAGAAGTTATGGGCCAGTCTTGATAAGAAGTACAAGACTGAGGATGCTGGTACCAAGAAATTCGTCGTAGGACGATTTCTGGATTACAAAATGGTGGATACCAAGACTGTCATCAGTCAGGTGCAAGAGTTCCAACTTATCTTGCACGAGATAGAGGCCGAAGGTATGATTCTTCCTGAAACTTTTCAGGTTGCAACCATCGTGGAGAAACTCCCCCCAGCGTGGAGAGACTTCAAGAACTACCTGAAGCACAAGCGAAAGGAGCTAAAGTTGGAGGATCTCATTGTGAGGCTTCGTATCGAGGAGGACAACTGCAAGTCCGAGAAAAGGAGCAGTAAGAACTCCTACGAAGCAAAAGCAAAAGTGATCGAAGACTCAAAGGGGAAAGCGTCTACTTCCAAAGGCTTAAAGCGGAAGAAGACTTCCCAGGGGTACAAAGGCAAGGCCCAAGACGGCAAAAAGCATGCGCTTCAAAGGAACCTGCTATGTCTGCAACAAAGAAGGACATAAAGCTAATGAATGTCGCAGCCGTCTTAAGGGGAACAAGAAGAGCCACCCACAGGCAAACATGACCAACCATGAATCACCAAGTCTTTCAGCTGTGGTGTCAGAAGTGAATCTGACAACCAATAACAAAGATTGGTGGGTAGACACGGGAGCTACTCGGCACATCTGCTCAGAGCAATTGTTATTCTCAGAATATCAAAGGCTAGAGCAAGATGAGCAGCTATTCATGGGTAATTCAGCTTCCTCAAAGGTTGAAGGAAAGGGCAAGGTCATCCTGAAGTGGACATCGGGGAAAGAGCTTACTCTTAACGATGTGCTTCATGTTCCAGATATCCGCAAGAATTTGATCTCCGGATCAATACTTAGTAAGAAGGGATTTAGAATGGCATTTGAATCCAACAAATTTTTACTTACTAAGGGAGGGATGTATGTGGGTAAGGGCTATCTTGTTGATGGACTTTTTAAAGCCAATGTTGCAGTGGTTGATAAAAAGTCTGTGTATTTGTACCCGAAGCTAATAAATAAAGGAAATTCTTCTGTTTATTTGCTTGAGTCTCCTATTTTGTGACATGCTAGATTAGGGCATGTAAATTACAAGTCTTTGAAAAACTTGTCTAATCTGGGATTCATTCCTAAACTCAACTTGGAAGAAATTCGCAAGTGTGAGGTTTGTGTTGAGGCCAAGTTGGCTAAAAATTCATTTCACTCAATAGATCGAAATACAGA
Source organism: Agave tequilana (assembly GCA_038442645.1). Lineage (NCBI taxonomy): Eukaryota > Viridiplantae > Streptophyta > Magnoliopsida > Asparagales > Asparagaceae > Agave > Agave tequilana. Next base: position 75,235 of record JAVJIF010017143.1, on the reverse strand, counting down.
ACCTTTAGGGTTAATTCATAGCGATCTATGTGACTTGAAATTTATGCCAACTAGAGGCGGTAAAAAGTATTTTATTACTTTTATTGATGACTGTACAAGATACTGTTATGTGTATCTTTTAAACAGTAAGGATGAGGCAATAAATATGTTTACAACATATAAAGCCGAACTTGAGAATCAACTCAACAAGAAAATCAAGATTCTAAAATCCGATAGAGGCGGAGAATATGAATCAAATGATTTTAGTGAGTTATGTGCTAGTTTTGGTATAATACATCAAACTACAGCACCATACACTCCTCAGCAGAATGGAATTGCTGAACGGAAGAACAGAACTTTGAAGGAGATGGTTAATTCCATGCTCGTAAGTTCTGGAGCTCCGCAGAACTTGTGGGGGGAAGCTCTATTAACTGCAAATCATATTCTAAATAGAGTACCCCACAAGAAACTTGGTCTTATACCATTCGAGTTATGGCATGGAAGGACACCTTCCTACCATTACCTCAAAATGTGGGGGTGCCTTGCAAAGGTGCTGGCACCATTACCTAAAAAGACTAAGTTGGGAGCAAAAAACTATGGACTGCATATTCATAGGCTATGCCTTGAATAGTAGTGCCTACAGATTTCTGGTTCATAAATCAGAAATACCAGATATTCATGTAAACATGATTATCGAATCTCGAGATGATGTGTGCTTTGAAGACATCTTTCCGTACAAACGGGAAGCAGATAAGACTTCTGGGAAAAGAACACACGAGATGGCGTTCAGGGACGAAAGCCCCGAGGAACCAATTGTAAATGCGGAAATTGAACTAAGAAGAAGTCAGAGATCTAGAATCTCAAAATCTTTTGGTCCAGATTTCATAGCATACGCTATTGAGAGCGAGCCTCAAACATTTAAAGAGGCTATGTCAACCCCAGAAGCACAAATGTGGAAAGAAGCTATAAATAGCGAAATGGAATCCATACTAAGTAATCATACTTGGGAATTGGTAAACTTGCCTCCTGGAAGTAAACCAATTGGGTGTAAGTGGATTTTCAAACGAAAATTAAAACCCGATGGATCTATCGATAAGTACAAGGTTAGATTAGTAGCCAAGGGTTATCGGCAAAAGAAGGACTTGACTACTTCGATACTTATTCACCAGTAACAAGAATAACGTCCATACGGATGTTAATCGCAATTGAAGTATTGCACAACTTAGATATCCATCAAATGGATGTCAAGACTGCATTCTTAAATGGTGAATTAAGTGAAGAAATATATATGGAGCAACCTGAAGGATTTAAAGTCAAGGGCCAAGAACACAAGGTGTGTAAATTGGTAAAATCCTTATACGGTTTAAAACAGGCTCCAAAACAATGGCATGAGAAATTTGATAGTGTCATGATCAAAGATGGATTCACTATCAATGAATGCGATAAGTGTGTTTACACGAAAACAGTTGGAGATGCATGTATCATTGTCTGTCTTTATGTAGACGACATGTTGATACTTGGGACTAATATTGAGATTATTAAGTCCACTAAAAGAATGTTATCCAACAGTTTTGACATGAAAGATCTGGGGGTTGCTGATGTAATTTTAGGAATTAAAATTACTAGAACACCAGATGGAATCAGTCTATCTCAATCTCACTACGTGGAAAAGATGATAGAAAGATTCAAGGATCATGGGATAAAAGAGAATACAAATCCTTTTCTCCCACACGTCCACCTTCATAAGAATACAGGAACTGGAATACGCCAGTTGGAGTATTCTCAGATTATCAGAAGTCTAATGTATTTAATGAATTGCACTAGACCCGATATTGCTTACGCTGTAAGCAAGTTAAGTAGATACACTAGCAATCCTAGTGATCTACACTGGACCGCTCTACTACGAGTATTGGGTTACGTATCACATACCAAGGAATATGCCTTGAGATATGGACAGTATCCTCCTGTACTGGAAGGATACAGTGATGCTAATTGGATTGCAGATTCGGAGGAATCAAAATCAACTAGCGGATACGTATTTACTCTAGCAGGAGCAGCGGTATCATGGAAATCTTCTAAGCAAACATGTATTGCCCGTTCCACTATGGAATCGGAATTCATAGCCTTAGATAAGGCTGGAGAAGAAGCAGAATGGCTTCGATAATTCTTAGAAGATATACCATTATGGCAAAAGCCAGTGCCCGCTATATGTATACACTGCGATAATCAAGCAGCTATATCTAGGGCACAAAATGTTTTATACAACGGTAAGTCTAGACATATTCGTCGTAGACATAATACCGTGAAGCAGTTGCTCTCAAATGGAATTATCTCTATTGACTTTGTATCGTCAAAGGATAATTTAGCGGATCCGCTTACTAAAGGTTTAAGTGGAGAGCGTATAAACTGCGCATCGAGGGGAATGGGTCTAAAAGCCTAACCTTACCGAGTCAGCTTAATGGAAACCTCACTTAGCGACTGGAGATCCCACGGACTAAGTTCAAGAGGAAAAACTAGTTATGATTGACTCAGCAAGTAAGCACTTGGGAGCTTGACTCCAATCCATTCCTATGGTGCACATAAGTGCTTTTCTACAAGTGAGTTAAGGATAAGCTTAACGCTTTTAATGATGCCTATATCTTGTTTCTAAACAAGTGGAGTGGAGTAGACTACTCTTAATAAGTCCATCACCTATGTGAGTATAGAGTTGGGTCGGCTCTTTGGGAATCTCTATGGAGGCTGTTATTCCCTAAAGATACTCTCTGAAACCAAGAATGTCCAGGGCCAAAACGGACACAACCGAGAACCAAAGTTGATTTGGAAAGTCACTGTGTGAAGCTTGTTGACTTGGCTTACACTAACGGCTAACAGTTCAAGACCTAGTTCACTGATTAGCCAGTAAGTCCGATAAAGCTTTCGCTATGGAAGGTTCAAGACCTAGTTCACCTATCCTTATGCAGTTTCTTTTCTCAAGTACCTTTCACAATAGAGTCAGTCTCTTTGTGTGTCATTTCCTTGAATCTCCATTCATTGTGGGGGATTGTTGGAATTGAAGAATATTAGTATGAATCTTCGAGTTGAATTATGGCGAGATCCGTTGATCGAATCAATTGGATGATGGTTGGAGTGTGTTCTCCTTCCATTGGGGATGAAAGTGGTATATTCACATGTTCAATTCCGACTTCGAATGAATGAGATATTCAAGTCTAAAGATTGCCTTATTCAAAGCCAAAATGGGACTAAACTGTTGGAATGCCAACAGTTGCGACTGTTGGACTGCCAACTGTTGTGACTGTTGGGTGCGTCAGTTGGGCAGCCAACAGTTGTGACTGTTGGGTCGAAAGGTTGCAACCTTTCGTTGGGTTCAGACCCGTTGGCCCCTCCTAGAGTGCTATAAATAGCGCTCCGGATTCTCAATTGGAAACAGAAACACCAAGAGCAAACACTTCTCTTCTCTCTCTCTGAGTTCTAAACACTTCAATTTTTCTGCGTTCTGAACTGGGGAGTAGAGTTCTGAAGTGACTTCCAAAAGGGAAGTGGGAAATCCGTAACTCGGTTTCCGAAGCGACTTCCAACGGAGATTCTGCAAAATTCGTTCTGAAAGAAGGCTTAGAAAATTCAACAGATTCTTTTATAGAATTGTTGTCTGAATCTAAGACTTCTGAAGAAGAATATTCTTCAACCTTCCATCGTCCTCAACAGTGGGTGCTCCTCCAGAGAGTAAAGGCAAATATTCGTTTGAAATTTGTCCTTGTACCGCTGCTTCAACAATCCTGTGAAGGTACTGGTTGACTACGGTTCGACCGTACGGTGATTTGGTAGTGCTATCCAAATACCGTGAAAGAGTGTTGTATCTTGGGAGACCAGCGTCCATTATCTCGTTAGCACCGGTGCGGGGGACGTAATTGTCTTAAGGAGATTCGCTATAAGCGTACCTCACTCTAAATACTGTATAAGTGGATTAAGTCCTTTATACAGGGGATATACTTTACAGTATATCGAGACTGACTTACATTCAGTCTAATTGGTGCTTTAACCAAGGAAGGAAATTGAAAGGTGGTTCTTAAATTAAGGAACGTTCTATTGAACGGAAAACCTCCCACCTGATATTTGCCGACCTGGCCAATTAGATTGTTGATATCTCAGTGATCTTGATTAGTTGTCAGATTGATTCTTGTTAAGCAAAATACCCAACAATCTTAAGACAATTAACGTTTCTTACTTCTGTTCTGCTTGAACTTGCAGAAGATGTCTGAGACTAATCAAGATAGCTCAAGTAAGGCACCAAACATGCAAGCTTTGATGCCAACTCCACTTCCTAACCCGAAGCCGGAGAAGCCAGGAAAATTTGATGGCACAGAATTCAAGAGGTGGCAACAGAAGATGATCTTCTACTTGACCACTCTTCATCTGGCCAGATTCCTGCAAGAAGATCCACCAGAGCCTGCAACTGATGCATGGACTCAATGTGACTTCCTTTGCCGAAATTATATTTTAAATGGACTGGATGACTCTCTTTACAATGTCTACAGTCCTATAACAACGGCAAAGAAGTTATGGGCCAGTCTTGACAAGAAGTACAAGACTGAGGATGCTGGTACCAAGAAATTCGTCGTAGGACGATTTCTGGATTACAAAATGGTGGATACCAAGACTGTCATCAGTCAGGTGCAAGAGTTCCAACTTATCTTGTACGAGATAGAGGCCGAAGGTATGATTCTTCCTGAAACTTTTCAGGTTGCAACCATCGTGGAGAAACTCCCCCAGCGTGGAGAGACTTCAAGAACTACCTGAAGCACAAGCGAAAGGAGCTAAAGTTGGAGGATCTCATTGTGAGGCTTCGTATCGAGGAGGACAACTGCAAGTCCGAGAAAAGGAGCAGTAAGAACTCCTACGAAGCAAAAGCAAAAGTGATCGAAGACTCAAAGGGGAAAGCGTCTACTTCCAAAGGCTTAAAGCGGAAGAAGACTTCCCAGGGGTACAAAGGCAAGGCCCAAGACGGCAAAAGCATGCGCTTCAAAGGAACCTGCTATGTCTGCAACAAAGAAGGACATAAAGCTAATGAATGTCGCAGCCGTCTTAAGGGGAACAAGAAGAGCCACCCACAGGCAAACATGACCAACCATGAATCACCAAGTCTTTCAGCTGTGGTGTCAGAAGTGAATCTGACAACCAATAACAAAGATTGGTGGGTAGACACGGGAGCTACTCGGCACATCTGCTCAGAGCAATTGTTATTCTCAGAATATCAAAGGGTAGAGCAAGATGAGCAGCTATTCATGGGTAATTCAGCTTCCTCAAAGGTTGAAGGAAAGGGCAAGGTCATCCTGAAGTGGACATCGGGGAAAGAGCTTACTCTTAACGATGTGCTTCATGTTCCAGATATCCGCAAGAATTTGATCTCCGGATCAATACTTAGTAAGAAGGGATTTAGAATGGTATTTGAATCCGACAAATTTTTACTTACTAAGCGAGGGATGTATGTGAGTAAGGGCTATCTTGTTGATGGACTTTTTAAAGCCAATGTTGCAGTGGTTGATAAAAAGTCTGTGTATTTGTACCGAAGCTAATAAATAAAGGAATTCTTCTGTTTATTTGCTTGAGTCTCCTATTTTGTGGCATGCTAGATTAGGGCATGTAAATTACAAGTCTTTGAAAAACTTGTCTAATCTGGGATTCATTCCTAAACTCAACTTGGAAGAAATTCGCAAGTGTGAGGTTTGTGTTGAGGCCAAGTTGGCTAAAAATTCATTTCACTCAATAGATCGAAATACAGAACCTTTAGGGTTAATTCATAGCGATCTATGTGACTTGAAATTTATGCCAACTAGAGGCGGTAAAAAGTATTTTATTACTTTTATTGATGACTGTACAAGATACTGTTATGTGTATCTTTTAAACAGTAAGGATGAGGCAATAAATATGTTTACAACATATAAAGCCGAAGTTGAGAATCAACTCAACAAGAAAATCAAGATTCTAAAATCCGATAGAGGCGGAGAATATGAATCAAATGATTTTAGTGAGTTATGTGCTAGTTTTGGTATAATACATCAAACTACAGCACCATACACTCCTCAGCAGAATGGAATTGCTGAACGGAAGAACAGAACTTTGAAGGAGATGGTTAATTCCATGCTCGTAAGTTCTGGAGCTCCGCAGAACTTGTGGGGGGAAGCTCTATTAACTGCAAATCATATTCTAAATAGAGTACCCCACAAGAAACTTGGTCTTATACCATTCGAGTTATGGCATGGAAGGACACCTTCCTACCATTACCTCAAAATGTGGGGGTGCCTTGCAAAGGTGCTGGCACCATTACCTAAAAAGACTAAGTTGGGAGCAAAAACTATGGACTGCATATTCATAGGCTATGCCTTGAATAGTAGTGCCTACAGATTTCTGGTTCATAAATCAGAAATACCAGATATTCATGTAAACATGATTATCGAATCTCGAGATGCTGTGTTCTTTGAAGACATCTTTCCGTACAAACGGGAAGCAGATAAGACTTCTGGGAAAAGAACACACGAGATGGCGTTCAGGGACGAAAGCCCCGAGGAACCAATTGTAAATGCGGAAATTGAACTAAGAAGAAGTCAGAGATCTAGAATCTCAAAATCTTTTGGTCCAGATTTCATAGCATACGCTATTGAGAGCGAGCCTCAAACATTTAAAGAGGTTATGTCACCCCAGAAGCACAAATGTGGAAAGAAGCTATAAATAGCGAAATGGAATCCATACTAAGTAATCATACTTGGGAATTGGTAAACTTGCCTCCTGGAAGTAAACCAATTGGGTGTAAGTGGATTTTCAAACGAAAATTAAAACCCGATGGATCTATCGATAAGTACAAGGTTAGATTAGTAGCCAAGGGTTATCGGCAAAAAGAAGGACTTGACTAATTCGATACTTATTCACCAGTAACAAGAATAACGTCCATACGGATGTTAATCGCAATTGCAGTATTGCACAACTTAGATATCCATCAAATGGATGTCAAGACTGCATTCTTAAATGGTGAATTAAGTGAAGAAATATATATGGAGCAACCTGAAGGATTTAAAGTCAAGGGCCAAGAACACAAGGTGTGTAAATTGGTAAAATCCTTATACGGTTTAAAACAGGCTCCAAAACAATGGCATGAGAAATTTGATAGTGTCATGATCAAAGATGGATTCACTATCAATGAATGCGATAAGTGTGTTTACACGAAAACAGTTGGAGATGCATGTATCATTGTCTGTCTTTATGTAGACGACATGTTGATACTTGGGACTAATATTGAGATTATTAAGTCCACTAAAAGAATGTTATCCAACAGTTTTGACATGAAGGATCTGGGGGTTGCTGATGTAATTTTAGGAATTAAAATTACTAGAACACCAGATGGAATCAGTCTATCTCAATCTCACTACGTGGAAAAGATGATAGAAAGATTCAAGGATCATGGGATAAAAGAGAATACAAATCCTTTTCTCCCACACGTCCACCTTCATAAGAATACAGGAACTGGAATACGCCAGTTGGAGTATTCTCAGATTATCGGAAGTCTAATGTATTTAATGAATTGCACTAGACCCGATATTGCTTACGCTGTAAGCAAGTTAAGTAGATACACTAGCAATCCTAGTGATCTACACTGGACCGCTCTACTACGAGTATTGGGTTACGTATCACATACCAAGGAATATGCCTTGAGATATGGACAGTATCCTCCTGTACTGGAAGGATACAGTGATGCTAATTGGATTGCAGATTCTGAGGAATCAAAATCAACTAGCGGATACGTATTTACTCTAGCAGGAGCAGCGGTATCATGGAAATCTTCTAAGCAAACATGTATTGCCCGTTCCACTATGGAATCGGAATTCATAGCCTTAGATAAGGCTGGAGAAGAAGCAGAATGGCTTCGATAATTCTTAGAAGATATACCATTATGGCAAAAGCCAGTGCCCGCTATATGTATACACTGCGATAATCAAGCAGCTATATCTAGGGCACAAAATGTTTTATACAACGGTAAGTCTAGACATATTCGTCGTAGACATAATACCGTGAAGCAGTTGCTCTCAAATGGAATTATCTCTATTGACTTTGTATCGTCAAAGGATAATTTAGCGGATCCGCTTACTAAAGGTTTAAGTGGAGAGCGTATAAACTGCGCATCGAGGGGAATGGGTCTAAAAGCCTAACCTTACCGAGTCAGCTTAATGGAAACCTCACTTAGCGACTGGAGATCCCACGGACTAAGTTCAAGAGGAAAAACTAGTTATGATTGACTCAGCAAGTAAGAACTTGGGAGCTTGACTCCAATCCATTCCTATGGTGCACATAAGTGCTTTTCTACAAGTGAGTTAAGGATAAGCTTAACGCTTTTAATGATGCCTATATCTTGTTTCTAAACAAGTGGAGTAGAGTAGACTACTCTTAATAGGTCCATCACCTATGTGAGTATAGAGTTGGGTCGGCTCTTTGGGAATCTCTATGGAGGCTGTTATTCCCTAAAGATACTCTCTGAAACCAAGAATGTCCAGGGCCAAAACGGACACAACCGAGAACCAAAGTTGATTTGGAAAGTCATTGTGTGAAGCTTGTTGACTTGGCTTACACTAACGGCTAACAGTTCAAGACCTAGTTCACTGATTAGCCAGTAAGTCCGATAAAGCTTTCGCTATGGAAGGTTCAAGACCTAGTTCACCTATCCTTATGCAGTTTCTTTTCTCAAGTACCTTTCACAATAGAGTCAGTCTCTTTGTGTGTCATTTCCTTGAATCTCCATTCATTGTGGGGGATTGTTGGAATTGAAGAATATTAGTATGAATCTTCGAGTTGAATTATGGCGAGATCCGTTGATCGAATCAATTGGATGATGGTTGGAGTGTGTTCTCCTTCCATTGGGGATGAACGTGGTATATTCACATGTTCAATTCCGACTTCGAATGAATGAGATATTCAAGTCTAAAGATTGCCTTATTCAAAGTCAAAATGGGACTAAACTGTTGGAATGCCAACAGTTGCGACTGTTGGACTGCCAACTGTTGTGACTGTTGGGTGCGTCAGTTGGGCAGCCAACAGTTGTGACTGTTGGGTCGAAAGGTTGCAACCTTTCGTTGGGTTCAGACCCGTTGGCCCCTCCTAGAGTGCTATAAATAGCGCTCCGGATTCTCAATTGGAAACAGAAACACCAAGAGCAAACACTTCTCTTCTCTCTCTCTGAGTTCTGAACACTTCAATTTTTCTGCGTTCTGAACTGGGGAGTAGAGTTCTGAAGTGACTTCCAAAAGGGAAGTGGGAAATCCGTAACTCGGTTTCCGAAGCGACTTCCAACGGAGATTCTGCAAAATTCGTTCTGAAAGAAGGCTTAGAAAATTCAACAGATTCTTTTATAGAATTGTTGTCTGAATCTAAGACTTCTGAAGAAGAATATTCTTCAACCTTCCATCGTCCTCAACAGTGGGTGCTCCTCCAGAGAGTAAAGGCAAATATTCGTTTGAAATTGTCCTTGTACCGCTGCTTCAACAATCCTGTGAAGGTACTGGTTGACTACGGTTCGACCGTACGGTGATTTGGTAGTGCTATCCAAATACCGTGAAAGAGTGTTGTATCTTGGGAGACTAGCGTCCATTATCCCGTTAGCACCGGTGCGGGGGACGTAATTGTCTTAAGGAGATTCGCTATAAGCGTACCTCACTCTAAATACTGTATAAGTGGATTAAGTCCTTTATACAGGGGATATACTTTACAGTATATCGAGACTGACTTACATTCAGTCTAATTGGTGCTTTAACCAAGGAAGGAAATTGAAAGGTGGTTCTTAAATTAAGGAACGTTCTATTGAACGGAAAACCTCCCACCTGATATTTGCCGACCTGGCCAGTTAGATTGTTGATATCTCAGTGATCTTGATTAGTTGTCAGATTGATTCTTGTTAAGCAGAATACCCAACAGATACACCCCCTCAATTATTTTATTACTCTTTAGCAATATTAACCCATTCTGAGTTAAAAAAATATGAAATTAACACAATTTGAATTAATAAAAAAATTGAAACCAGAAGATCTGTCTGCTAATAAAGAGTTGAGGAGGTATATCTACTCTACTGTCTGTACGACAGGGGATGTATATGCAATTAACCCTTTAAATAATGCAAGTGCAGTACAATATACAAAGATGAAAAAAAGATAAAGATGGAAGAAACTTAATTGCAGTTAAAAAAGAATTTCTCATTGTTTTATATATGTGGTAATGTAATGCTAACTTATCTTTTATATATGTATATATATACACATGCAGGAATTAACATAAGAGGGTTTAGGGTTTTACCTTCTGAAAGGGAAAATTAGCAGTGAATTTCAATGTGATTTGCTGCAATCACACCCTTAAGAATTAAGATTCTTCATGAGAAAAATGCTATCCAATTGAGACGAGAGGCAAAGGAGAGGACACACATGCATGTTCAATCTTAAACCCTAATGGGTTTCGAACACTGATGTAGGCACACCTGTAAGTTAAATTAAACCTGAATCCAGAACTCAACATATAGAAAGAAGAAACATTTTAGGTTCAATTCTTAACTTTTTTGCAAAAAGAGGGGGGTGGGGTGGGGTTCAATTCTTAAAAAGATTTTTTTTTAAAAAAAAGGCAGGTAAAGGTTGTTTCAACTGTTGCATCCTTGAATAATTGACTGCAATTTTGTAAAATATGAAAAGTTGTGACATAATAAGAGGGGAGAGAGTAGCAGGTGGGATCCTTTCCAAGCCCCAATTATTGGGGGGCTAACTTCTCTCGAAGAAGCCCAATTGATTCATTTCATGTGATGCTAAAAGTACCAAAATGAGAGAAGCCAAAGCTTGAAGACTCCAAAAGAAGAGGAAAGGGAAAGAGAGAAAAAAGAAGAAACATCTTAAAAGAAACAGAAGTTAAGTCCACAACAACATGTGAATCTAACTGACAAGCAAAATCTGAAGAAAAGGAAAGAAAAGGAAGGTAGAGAGAGGATTCCTCTCAACAAAGGAATCCTGAATTAGATGATCACCAACTAGTTATGGAAGACAGAAAGAGAGAGAAAACAGGCAGTCATAAATCATCCTTCAAAATTCAGGTTTCATATAATTAACAATAAACTAATGCATCAGTAACTACAGTTTATCTCAACATAAAAGAGAAGGCAGTTACTGGAGAAATACCTCAATGCTGTAGATAATAACAAATTTTTCTACAAAATAACAAATTCAAGTACCAGACTATATGCATCTCCAGACGACAGATACTCAACTCAAGGTCATCTACACAGCTATTATCTCCGAATAATGTAACTTCTTTATCTACAGAGAAACATAAGGAGTTCACCCAGTAACTCAACTGCAAATACCAATGAGAATCAGCTTTACACCATTCATCCATATACTCCAAGGCTATGTTGCACTGATACTTCAATAAAGGAGCCATACCCTGCATCTATATCTGATGTTTGGATTTTCATCAAATACGCCTTTGTCATATTCTAAATATATTAAGACATCTCAAAGATGCATTTTCGTATCTGGAAAAAAATTCACTTTCTTGATAAAGAATTGTGATTATTATGGTAACTATTGATTTATGTAACTTAACATTTTCCGCATTCTTGTGTTTTTTAACCATTATAGTCTTACAGATTAGATGAATTCATGACAACATGAAGTTGTTGCATTCACAATGTTCGTATGTTGGATTTTCAGGATTGTCATATGGGTTTTCGTTTCATATCATATATCCCTATCCCATATCTATACCAGTGCAACACAGGTTACACAGCGCCTTGGTACGTTCAAAACTCTCATCTCTTCCAACACATAGATTATACTTGCATATATTCAATTTAAACATTTTAAATGTGATAAATAGGATCAAAGCTAAAATCAGAGTAGGGAGAAGTTTCATTAGAGACCCAACTTCCCCTTTTCTCTCTGCCTTCAAAAGTTGGAGGCCGTCTCATCCGAATAGAACAAGGTGGTAATTGCTCTTTTAAAGATTCTAGAGAGTGAAAATCTACGTTGGACACCTGATAACCTCTGTAACTTCTAATCATGTATAAGGGTCTACCAGATAATACAGTTAGCACTATGTTACTTACATGTTGCAACCTTCAAAACTAACATCAGCTTCACTAAAACTGTTCAATAAAACTGTTCAAAGTTATGACAAAGAAGGGCTCTAGTTTCCATTCATAGAGATAAGCAGCCAAGGGTATGGCTTCTTCTTCAATTTCATGGCCTGCCCTTAGATGCATGCATTAAGCCATTTGTATCTCCCTTTTGAAGGCCACTTGCTAAAATTTTAAGATACTGCCGATTTATTTAGAAAGTCCACCAAATTTGAGCCATAACTTTTCTTTTGCTAATGAGGCATAAGTAATAATCCAAATACAATGTTTTTGAGGAATTATCCTCCATGTACAATTATCTTAAAGGATGATAAGGGGCCTACTACAAAGAACAAACATTGACAGTGGTACGGAATATGTAGAATAACCACAGCTAGTTGTGCTATCATCCATGTATAAACCCTGAACAACCCGAAATTGAGGTCCTTCGTCTTAGACAAGATAAAAGGAGGTTATGAATAAAGCTAAAACATATAATCCTTAAATAAATGCATAGATCACATTTTAAGGAGAAGAGTTTTCAAGTAGAACTTTTACCTTCAAAATTGTATAAGTTTGCATATGTACTTACGAAAAGGTTGAAGTTTATTCAAGGTGTTATGTCTTAAGAAAGCACAGGTAGTACATCACACTTGAAAATTTCAAAAAGATGTCTGGAAAATGAGTCATACTTGTGTCTTTCAAAGAAAACACTCGCCAATTTAAACTCCAAAGATAACAACCCACTTTAAGTGCTTGCATGAATTGACAGGCAAAAAGGAAGTTGGCGAAAAACAATCTCATCTACCAAGAAATTAATCGTTTATCAGAAATCTGATAGTAATAAATTCTTTTCAGTGAATCAACCTTTTATATAACCTTTTGTCAATTTAACTAAAGCATCATGGACTGATTATGGATAATTTCTTGATAGGATGCAACCAATGGAAGCATCAGACCGAGCTGATATGTTTCTGGAGTGGGATTCTTAATCCAAGCTTAACCAAACCGGAGAACAGCCTAGCCCAATCTAGGTGCAAAATCTAAGAGACAGAACATCAGGGAGTAACTGTAGAATCACTGCATCAGACAGTACAAACGGCAGCACACAGTCTTGCGAATAGCGCTTTTCAAATGCAGGATAAGAGAAACCATAGACTGGAAACTACCAGAGGCAGCTTATCACAAAGAAGAGCTCCTAATGCATAGAATTAGAAGCTAAAAAGAAGAACCAAGGCCATCAACCAAAATATTTCACATTTTTTTGTTGCAAATTTGAATGCGGACTGATTAATAACCCGTAATAATGCTGACAGGAGATGACAACTTTAAAATTTAAAGCATGATGAATAAATAATCATTGTAGTGACACGTGGCAAAAGTGCATGAATCATCAAGTGCACTATCAATTGACAAAGGAACAGCTGCAATATTTAAGAAGTTGCAAAAGATTTAAAAAAGGGTTCGGTTCATGTGTGTGAGCCACACACATATAATAAGAGGGTCAATCCCGTGTTGACACGTGGATTGATCCTTTATAATATGTTATGTGTGTAGGCCTCACACATATATTATAAGAGATTATAAGAGGTTCAATTCACGTGTCAACGCAACATTAGTCCTCTTATTGTATGTGTGTGTGGCTCACACACATGAACCGAACCCTGTAAAAAAAAAAAGTAAAAATACATCCTACAAGCAGGATGTAAAAAATATATTAGGCGATGAAGGAGATGAAGGAGTTGCAAAAGATGGATAGGCAGATAAAAAATACATACTACAAGCAGAATCACTGCTAGAGAAGATGAAGGCATCAAGATGTAAAAAATACATAGCATCAAGCACTGAAGTACAGCCAGAGACCACGTAAGAAGTTGCAAAAGAGGAAGTAGCCAAAATCACACTACAAGCAGAGCCCAGAGAGTAACAAGTCTAGATATGGTACTCACTGGGAAAGGATGTTGTTTTAGTATTGTTCAACCATACCACAGGCTTCTGGCCAATCAGTACAGCAACAAAGACAGGTCTAAAACCGAGCATATAATGGTGCAACTGAGAAAAGGATTTTTGGTGCAAATGATAGAATTTGGCACCACTAATCGATCACGGATTTCCTGCAGAGTTATTGACCAAATCCACAACCCCGATGTAGGCAAAATATAGAGAATAATCAACCACACACAATCAGCAAAAGAGACCAAGATTTGCATGAAAATCCTTACAGAAAAAATCACGGGGCAAACAGTAGCAAAATTCACTATGAAAATAAAGATTACAATATCCAATACTCTCACCACCTCTCGAATCCCCCACACAAAGATTCAGGCATATAATAAGAAAAGATCAATGACACTTTACCAAACTCTCGTCGGCATGAACTCTCCGCTACAACAGACCCAACACCACTGTTACAACGGTGTACCGATCCTCCTCCAGTAAAATCAAACACCCGAACTCGATCATTCATAGGTTCTCAAAACCTGTCGCTTTTGCTGGCGACTCGAAGAAGAAACTCGCACGAAGCTCTCTTTTTCTTCTTCTTTTTTTTTTCCCAGATTTTCTCTCCGAGTTTTTGGCTTGCTTTCTCTGCCTCAACGATGTCTTATTTATAGTCAATTAAGTCTTCAAATCCTTTTCAGATTTCTCTCTCCAAAACACAATCAGAATGAGACTCCTTCCCCAGTCCAAGTTGCGTGAGAACTCCCACTCTTATTAGGAGTGGGTGGGCCTCATGGTGGAGCTTGCTTGGGCTGGATCCCAACAATCCCCCCCTCCAACCCAAAGAAGGAGATCTCATCATTTGTGGCTCATCAACTGATATACATGCCGGCTAGCCGCTGACAAGTTCCTTGCTTTTCTTTCGGCAACGGTATGCATAGCTCAGCAACTCCTTTTTTTATTGAAGACCTTTACAGCTAACATTGCCTTATACCGTGACTTGTATTGTTATCATCCTGCTTCAATCTGAACACTCATTTATTCTTCAAAGTTCTCTTACCGTTGGGAAGCTTCACCGGATCGTACTTATCATTCTTCTCACTAGTTCAGAAATAAAATAAAACGTCCCCCTTTTCACATAGGTTATAACCACACCAGATGCAAAACAAAATACTGTGGCAATTTTGTAAATAAAATGAGTATTTGACGCTACCTTATTTAAAAAAGAAATCATTCCATGTCTGGTCTTTAAGTAACCGACGTGTAATACAATTTTCCATGTCGGTTCTGTAATAACCGATGTTAAAAGTTTATTATTTTTAAATATAAATAAACAGATTCTATTATACATTTAGCATCGGTTCTTTACATAACTGACATGTAATGTTATAAATTCAACGGCCGTTCTTGTCTGGAACCAACACAAAAAATTTATTAGCTCGGTTCTTTTTAAGAACTGACACGAAATATTATTTCAAAAATTGTGCAATGATATTTTTACCCTAATCCTGCTCTCTTTAGTGTACATCTTCTCATCATCTCTCACTCTCTCTACCCTCAAACCTTGGTTATTGTTCATCTTCTTGGGCTCGACAATGACGGCGGCAGTGTCGTCATTGAGCCCTTCTATCGACGGTGAGTTTAATCTTTACCATCCTTCTTTTCTTCTTCTTTTTACCTATTGGTGTTGGTGGTGGTGGGGGTGTGTATGTATGGTGGTTGTGTTAGAATAGTATACCACTGAGGTGGTGGAAACCTGTTATAGTTTGTGGTCAATGTTAGGAACGTTGTATATGACAAAGAGTCTCTCTAACAAGTTGTACTTGAAAAAATAACCATATGGGTTATGTATGAAAGAAGATACAGCGGTGTTAGAGTATCTGAACTTCTTCAACAAGATTATTAACAAGTTACTGGCTGTTGATGTGAAGATCGATGATAATGACCAGTGTTCTAAATATCCCCGATATAACCCCGATATTGCGCCGATATTGCGTTTACGGCACCTAGCCGCAATGATTTGGCACATCCAAACCGATATAGCGTTTTTATCCAAAATCGTCGATAAATAGGCATGGACCCGATATATCGGCCGCAATTTTGGCGATTTTGGACCCGATATAGCATTTTACGCCCAATTTCTAGGTTAGACATTTGGTTAATTCGAGTGATGTGGCAATGTGACATTTTTGAAGATTCTACACTTGTATAGTGATTATGAATTCATAGGCTTAATGCAAGTTATCGAGTTAAGTATATCTTAAACATATAAGTATGATGTTTTATGTAGATTTATATAATTTATGCATATATTGTCTTATTAAGATGCGATTTAAGACAAGAAGGTATGTATATTACAGTCCGATTTTGACATCCGATTTTTGAAAATATCCCGATATATCCCCGATATATCCCCATCTCCGATAAATTTTTCCGGCCGATGTAGCCGCTGTGGCCGCCATTTAGAACACTGATAATGACAAGGCGTTAATACTTTTCAGTTTGCTTTCGGAGTTATATGATCATATCGTAACCACCATACACCACAAAAAGGAAACTTTAATCTTAGAGGAGATCACGAGAACTTTGTTATCAAATGAAATCAGGAAAATGTCAAATCAAGTTGAGCAAGAAGTCTGGTGGTCATGGGAAGGAAAGAAAGAGGAGGAAAGAAAAGTCCGTGTTCACTTTTGTCACCAGGAAGGTCATTGGAGAAGGACAGCAAGCATCGACAAGAGTGACTAAAGAAAAAAGCGCAAACTGTGGAGGCAGACGTAGCAGGGGTTGTATTGGACACCTATGTGTTAACGACTTCCATAGATAACACTCTACAGATAAAAACTGAACATTAGATTCTGATAGTGCGGTTCATGTACGTTCCCAGAATGAGATGTTCAACTCCTTGATTGCAAAGGATGAAGGGACTGTCAAGATAGTGGATGGCTCGGCTTGCAAGATAATCGGCACTAGAACAGTCAATGTTACAGTAGAGATGGAATGATGCGTGTTCTGGAAGCAGTCCAGTATGTCCTAAAGGTACGGTACAATCTAATATTCATAGGGGTGCTGGACTCAGAAAGATGCCGAATTCAAGTACAACACGAAATTATCACGGTTACCAAAAAGAGACAGGGTAATCCTGAAAGGAAAAAGTATGGAGGGATGTACAAGTTGAAGACGAAACTCAGTTCAAGGTAGAGTCTCAATGACAAACTTGGAAGGGAGTTCATCGCGAGGTAGAGCTTTAAGGAAGACTGTGATTGAATGTAAACCAGATCAAAGTGTTGAAGGAAAGAGAAAGGATACATTCGGGTGAAGTCGAGATGGTCCAGAGCATGACGGTGAATTAGCCAAACCCTAGAGAGAGGGGTAAGAATAAAGGCTTCACGTTACGATTACAATTAAGGAAAAGGAAATAATCAAAGTAAAATTTCAAAAATTTCAATGTATTTTGCTATAACCTAGAAAAGCAAGTCAATATGGAGATTATTGTGAAATTGTCTTGTTTTCAAGAGGAGATGATGGTCACATGTTTCTTTTCAGGTACGTTCAGATTTTCTTTCTAGTGGACTCCGATTGAAGAATTTATTTCTAAAGATTGAAGAGTCTAAATTATTCTAGATTAAAGAAATAAACTCCTACAAAGGTTAATCAAGTTCGTCAAGCATCCGACGGTCAAGATCATCTCATAGTTCGAACAGTATTTGTATTGTAAAATTCTATAAATAAAAATTATAACCTAGCATATTGTAACACAAGAAAAAAATAAAGCAAATGCAAAGGGAGAGGAAGGTGAATGTGAAAAGAGAGAACGAATACCCTTGTAATCTCGAGGGAATTGAGGGAAAGTTTAGATCTCTTGTACTAATTTTATTAATAAAATTCTCTCAAGTTCTCTCCCCGTGGACGTAGGCCGGATTTGATCTAACCACGTTAAATCCTCATGTTATTTCTCTTTTGTCTTGATTTTGCTACTTTACTAGTTTTATTTTACAAGTACTACATATTGTCACGGTTTCGCAATGTCAATCACAGTCTTAGACGCACAACAGTTGATGTTATAACCCGACTGTTAGTATGGTCTCAACATGACCATCCAGATCCTAAATCATCAATGCTACTCATAATCAAGAAAAATATACATACATTATCATAATAAACAACAAAATGAGAAGTGGTCAATAGTGTCTCACTTCAAGACCTTGAATACTCACATATGAATTGGGATTATTGAGGGCCACAATTGCCTCTTCCTCTGAAGACATTGTGATGAATGCCAATCCTCTATTCCTAGTTTTATTATACATTGAAAGCTGGACAACACAACTAGATACACAAGTAACACAACTAATCAATAATCAGAGCATAAAGAATAAAAAGTTTAGAAACTAGTCAACTGTGCTGATTAAACAAGAATTATCACTCAACAAACCCAAAGTCCTCTTACGAACAAAGTTAAAGCAAAGCACCCAACTCAAAGATCAGCATCACCATCATTTAAGCCATTTCCACCAAAATAGGTTGACCAATGAATTGACACTAAATAGTGGGAGTAGTCCAAAAGAAATTGATAAAATGTAACCACCAAATGTCAAATTGATATCAACCCTTTGACTTGGTGCCAAATTCCTACATGTAAAACCGCTGGACAGTAGAAGCTTATCATAGAATGTTAGCATTGGCTAAGCACCTTAAGGTCTTGCAACTAAAAAGCAACCATCCCAAATTCTCCTAAACAAAGATAATACGTAAGAGAAGATGATAAGATAGTTGTGACAATCATCTCAGTGTATGGTAGATTGAGTTTAGGAACTTCTGCCTCCTGTTTCAGCTAGTTTTGAAATTAAGCATAGAAATTATGGATGAAGGGAAAAACCTACTTAGACCATGGACTTCTCAACCAGACTAGTATTCAACATGCATTCTAGAACTTTCATCAGTGATACAATGGCTTCTACAATTATAGATGTTATATGTTAAAGAGGACTTGAAGGGCATTGGTTGCAAAGTCATGAAGTATCTTCATAGACCGAAGGAAGGATCATCACGATGAATTTGACTCTTTTACCAAAAGTTCTGAATGTAAAGTAAAGAGTATAATCACTTTGTGCGGTGTAGTAGGAGTTTTTGAGAAAATACTTATTCTTGTCTGGTACCTTGAGAACTTACTTCTAGTTTGTTTGATATGGGATACATGTTCTACAACTTGGCTAAAGAAAGTTGCTGGGACAAAATCTTCACCTAGGTAAGGCAAAATATCAAACTAAAATCAAAGAGCATAGAACAAACATTATCTCAAATTAAATCTGTCCTTGAGAATTAGATAACCTTGAGGTTTGTAAAGAGAACTTTCTTAAAACTAAAAGTTTTCAAACAACTGCAAAGCAAATGATGCTCTTGGTCTTATCCCTACACTAACACAGTCGAGCTTAACATTTGCACAAGTGAGTGTATCATTTAAAGCAGTGTAACTATCATCAATTGATGGCTGAGATCCTTGAAAATGGCAATAAAAGAGAATTCTTTTTGTACTTTTTTTAGATAAATTTTTTTGTACTTACAATGACAAATGACCGCTAAATAGTTCAAAACACAACAAACCTTCAGTAGGAACTAAAAAGTCACTTTAATCACAAACTCCAACAAGTGCATTTTCTATATTTTTCTCAAAAGCTAGATCAATAAGCTTTCAATCTATGCAAAACTAATAGACCCAAGAAAAAATTAATTACAAGGACAATCCCAATTTGAAGCAAATACAAAGAAATCAGTCACTCCACCACAAAAATAGGAAAAACCCAGCAAAACCCAGCAACCCAACAAGCTAAAGCTTCACAAACAGAACCCAACAATCCAAATTCTCCAAAAACTACAGGAGAGAAAGAAAGAGATGAACCTCAACATCAAGCACAGTCCCGTGCTTCTCAAAGAGGGCTCTGATGTCCTCAGCGGTACAAGTCCACGGTATATTCTGGACAATCAGCCTTCTTCTATCAGAGATCTCTACTGCTGATTCCTCTATCTCATCCCTTCATCCATAATTAAAAACCAACAACTTTTCCATTATCCAAATTAAATATTAACTTATCTTGCTTATATTAAATACTAACTTTTATTATTTTTTTGAATAAATTCATAGATGGATCATGAGCATAAGATCTCTTATAGAGTCAGGAATTTGTAAACATATGCTTTGGCTCTGTGCAGAAGAGCCATCATAAAGATCTCTGATATAACATTTTCTGACGTAAACGAAGAATTATCAGGATTTAGGCTTAGCTCAATCATAACGTTCTAAAATGTAATTTAAATAGAAGCAAAGGACATTTTGGCAAAAAAGACAATTTTTGAGAAGAAAGCAAAATAATAGAAAAAGTTGTGCCCGCCAGGAGTCAAACCTGGATCTCCATCGAATAGAATTCAATTGCCTTTCCGTTGAGCTACAGGCACTTGTTGTTCAACGGTTATTATTTTAGTATAATTAACGTTTAATAATCAATATTGCCTCCTTAAATCATCTATTTAGGGCATTTGGGGTGTCTAATAAAATCATAAAAAAAGGGGAATTTGTGTAAATTTTAAGTAGTTCATTATCTCTTTTAGGGGACTATTTGCATAAACAAGGAAATACGAAACCTTGCTATAATCATGATTTTAAAATTTTTTATTCTTTTTAAGAAAAAGAAAAATGGTCTTTCTCCATCCTAATTATTTAAGTTAAATTCACCTGTAGGGATTGAACCTGGAACCTCCGACTTGTAAGGGAGGGGTTTTATCAATGAGCTAACTCGTTGGTTTAAATCTTTATATTCTTAATAAAATTTCAAATTTCATGTTATTTTGTTTAGGTGCATGGTTGTGCTTATTAGATTGTTTAAATTCCTGATTTTTTTCAAAATCCATAAAGCACTAATAACTCTGAGTTTTTCTATTAAACATCTAAAAACAGCCTAAGTAATCGATTTGTTCAATAGATATTTAATAGTGTCTTTAGGAAATAGGTCCGTAAGAAATAATAAAATTGGATATTAGTCCCCATAAATTTCATGCTCATATATTAGTTCACAACAACTTGAGACTACTCTTGTTAATAGTTGCCCTAGCTCTGACAAATATTTCATTAGTTTTAACAGATGCACACTCCTAGACAAAAGTAAAAAAGTTCTTTTTATTACTTCAAAATTTTGAAATTGTGTTTGGAGTAATACTTTTATATTCTAACACGCTCCGCAAGTCGAGCGCCGTTTATTTATGGACCAAAAGTTGGGTTTGCGTAGCGGTATTTTCTTTAATTTGCTTTTTCAAATACGTACCCGATGAAAATGGTATTTGAGTTGCTCTGATACTATATTAAAGTCCCTTTTATTGCATCAAAACTCTGAAGTTATGATGGGAATTGAGAGTAATACATTTATATTTTAGCATTCACCAAAGTCCATTTAAACTTCCTCACTCTCCTCTTACAAGCAATGACCAAATAAATATAGATGTATTATTCGATCTAATAAAACGAGTCTTGCATAAATAGAAAATATAGTATCACTTCAAGAATATTCTAATTTATAAACAAAAAAACTAATGGAGGAGAGTTTTTGTCCAAATTTATAAGATTTAGGGTTCAATACAGAAATATGAAAATTTCGGGTGTGAATACGAAATTTAAGAAAGATTTCGGGTGTCCATATTAAAAAAAAAACCCTCTAAATAACATATCTTAACTCTAATAAACACTATTGTAGGCTGTTTAAAGTTCACTAGAAGAAAAGTCCTCAAAAGCAGAGTTCCAAACTCCAGACGCAGGGTTAATTGTTGGCCCGGAGGCCTTCCTCTCTAGTTTTGATGATGATTAACTCATGTAGTTATGTTTACTAATAATCTTGTGATTTTAGTTTCAGATCATTAATCAAGATATTAGTTGGTGACTGCTTCAAAAAGAGGAGTTTCGAAGCCTTCACATGGTGATTCCAGTGCCCGAGCATCAAGATCATACCTTTGCACTCGGTGGATCACGTTGGGATCGAGTCGGCTTGAAGATGAAGATCATCAAGCAGACTTAGGTATCATAGTTTAGTTTTGTGTGTTTTAGATCCATTTGTAAAGATAAGAATAGTTGATATGCTCAAGTGCACAACACACACAAGTTTTATGTTTTGGAATTTGTTTTCATGAATAGATTGATCAAAACAAGTTTACTTTATTTTTATGTATATTAGATGTGCTCTATATACATATATGCTTACATGACTTATACAAACTTAGTTTGACATACCTATTCATGTAGTTTTATGTTTTGGTATTTTTAACAAAACATATTTTTAGATTTAAAAACAAAAACTATGATATATATATGTTTCATGTATATTGGACTTATGTCCATATGCAACATACTTCAATGTGTTTAAATATCATGTTTTTGTATTTCTATGAGTTTTAGGAAAAATCAGATTTCCTATTGAAAAATCCAAGTTTGATAAAATATAAGTTTTGGTTTTTGGTAAAAAATGTTAAGACACAAAAATAGTTCAAATTGCTTGATATTTGAGTTGAAATTTTTATCATAGGTTTATATATCAATGCAAAATGGTCAAACTATTTTTGGGGATTTTTACAAGATTTACAAGATTTATTAGAATATTTTTTAACATGTTTTTCTGACCCAGGACAGTGGCTGACAGGCCAGGTCAGTCGACCGCACGGTCGACCGCACCAAGGGCCGGTCGATCGAGCGGTCGACCGACGTGCACAGCCTTGTGCACGTCTGGAAGGCAATGGGCCGGTCGACCGGGCGGTCGACCAGACCAGAGAGCTTTGCTCTCTGTATCTGGGCGGTCGACCGGTTTGCCCAACGGTCATATTTATGACCGTTGGCGGTCGACCGGGCGGTCGACCGTACGCCTGTCAGGCTGACAGATCAGCCTAACGGCTAGTTTTGTTTTGGGGTTATAAATACCCCATTGCTTGGTGTTTTTAACTAAGTTTTCTAGAGCTAAAATTTCTCTCCTTTCTTAGTGTTTAAAATAAGTTTTCAAAAGAGTTTAAGTGCCAAAAGATTTATCTATTTGTTTTTAAAGTGTTTTGGTTTATTTCAAAGAAATTAGGTTTTGGGAAGTTGTTTTCTGATCTAAAATTTCCATATCTATTTGGTATTTTCCCAAGAGTATTTCTTTGATCAAAACACTTTTTTTTCCACACTTGAGCCGATATCTTCTATCCTAATCTATTAGGATCTTTGTTTTTGTGAAAAAGAGAGTTTGTGGTCTTTGTAACCACTTGTTGTAAAAATCCTTGCTTTGATTGGGTTGCTCCCTCTTTGGTAGAGGTTGAGGTTTGTGGTTTGCTCCCTCTTTGATAGAGGTTGAGATTGTGGTTTACTCCCTCTTGGTGAGGTGGAGTTGGAGTTGGTTTGTATCCCTCAAGTGTGAGGTGGATTGGTTGTTGTTTGGCTATGGGCCTACCCCTCGGTTGTGAGGCGGTATTTGAGAGAGGAGTTCGGTACTCCCTTGTTGTACAAATCCTCCTCGGTGGAGGTTCCCTCGGTGGGAGTCCTCGGTGGACAAGATAGTGGATTGGAAATCCTTCTCGGTGAAGGCGGGGACGTAGAGCTAGGGGCTCGAACCTCGAAACATATCTTTGTGTTTGCGTTTGATCCATTGTCTCTAAACCCTCTCTCTCTTTTATTTGTGCAAAGCATCATTCTTAGCATCATATCATATTTGCTTGTGTTGTGCCTTGCATCATTCATATTGTTATCTATCCTTTATATGCTTGGCTTGCTTGTGTGTGCCTCACTTATACTTAACCACAAGAGCTTCATATAGCACCTCAACCCTTATCTAGGGGAATCAAGAGGAGTTAGTTCAGAGCCCTTCACGGGGAATTCGGCTACACTTGTTGGTTATATTAAGTGTGTTGTAAAATAGTTTTTAGCTTCCGCATTTAGTTTCTTGATTAGCACTATCACCTATTCACCCCCCTCTAGGTGCTTTCAATTGGTATCAGAGCCTACGCTCCTGATACATAGGCTTAACATCCTAGGAGTGAGATCCTTGTTTGCTAATCTACCATTTGCATTTGCACATTTGTTTGCTTGCACACATTTAGTTTGCACTCATGGATAGCCCTCCTATGTTTGATATTTCTAAACTTGATATTTGGAAGGTCAAGATGAGTTGCTATTTGAAGACCCTAGGCTTGCATGTCTTTCTTGCCGCTACCAAGAAATGTTATCTTGGTAACCGCAATCATATAGGGGCCAATGCACAAGCCCTTGAGGCCATTAGAAGCACGCTTTTAAAAGAACATCTTTTGCTTGTTTCTAATCTTGATTCCGCTTTTGCAGTGTGGAACAAGTTGACAACCACAACCACCTCCGAGCTTCAAATGCCAATCCATCAAGAAGAGAAATCTAGTGGAGATGAATCTGAGCCACAACAATGCTATACGGTCCAAGGGAATGACTCCCTTGAGGTACACTCGGAAACCCACTTAGATGATGATGATGCTAGTTCTTCAAATGATTATGTTGATGCCCATGCTTTAAATGAAGAACTATCTATTGTGTGTGAAAAATTGTTTGAAAAATATAAGATTTTGAAAAAGAAAAGTCTAGGCCTTAACAATAAAAATAAAAATTTGATTTCTAGACTTTGACATTATTTTGCAAGAGAAAGAGGAGATTTCTAATGAAAGGGATTCATTGAAATCTCAACTTGAACTTGCTTTAAAAGAAAATAAAATTTTAAAATCTAAAAATGATTGTGAAACACTTTTAAAGAAAAATGAAAATTTGTCTTCAAAAGTTGAATTTGTTTTAAAAGAAAATGATTCTTTGAAAAGAGAAATTGATTTTATTTCAAAAGAATTAGAAATTTGTTTAAATAAAAATAAATCTTTGAAAAATGATATTGTTTCTCATGTTTGCCATGCTTCACCTAGAACACCTATTGCATGCCACACTTCTTCTTTAATTGAAAAAGATATATCTATGCTTAAGAAGAGTGTTGATTGTTTGGGCTCCACTTTGAGCCAATGTGTTGTAGGCCACACACGTTTGGAATTTTTGTTTCGAAAGAAACAAGTTCCATCTATTCATGTACACCCTCCACGGCATACACATGCTTCTCACGGACACCATAACACGATGTATGCTCATGTGTACACTTGTACACATTGTGGACGTAAGGGCCACCTTACTAAATTTTATTATGATAGAATACATGTTTCAAATTTAGCGAATAATTTTATTTGGGTTAGAGAAGGTACTAACTCCCATGGACCCAATAAGATATGGGTACCAAAGACCACCCCTCTTATGTTTGATGTAGGTGTGGGCTCTCGCATGACGTGAGAGTAGAGGTACCTTGGAGTGGATGCGTTCCGAGCTTCATGGAGACTATTTGGATGCATCACTTTCAAGGGATGTTTGGTGGAGAGGACCACCATGTTTTGGAGTCATGGAGAGTTGTCTCATAGGTTTTGTTAACGGTCTCTTACTCCTTATTTATTTTTGCATGCTTTTCATGTTCATTGTTTATAGCATGTTTGATGTTTATAGATTATTTTGAAAATGCCATGATTATTAGATCCTTGACATGCATGTATAGCCTTTTGAGACACCCATGTTTAATATGGACTATTATTTTAGTGTTCTCACCTTTGTTTAGCTATCATGTTTATCATACCTCTAATAACATGTGGATTTACATAATAATCATGTTTATGTTTATCATGTTGATTTATATCATGTTTTGATGCTTCATGACTTGAATATATGTTTAAATGTTTGTTTTCATTAAAACTTGGTATATACTTGTACATATAGTGGGCCACAAATAAATCTATATATGTTTGTACTTGAATGCTTATTTGAACTCATTAAATGTGCTAGTATAGTCTAGTTTTGATGATCCATGCATTTTAAACTTGTATTCCTATTTTTTGATTTGTTTTATGTTTATGAGTTTTCATTTCATGTATATGTTTATTTTGCCAAACTTTAAGATATACATGTATACCCCTTGAGTCATTTGCTTTTCATGCAAATCTTTATTTATTGGACTCAATTGTGTTTGGGGATATGTATGTATACTTCTTGTGTTGACAAATCATACGTATATCTTGAAATGACATTTGTTTTAATGAAAACTTAGCTTTTCATTTATGCTTTCATGTGTTTATGTTTAAACTTCATGTATATGTCCATCTTGTCCAAACTATTATTATACATATACATCCTTTTTGAGCCACGTGCTTTCAATTGCATATATTTTTGTGGACTCGTTGTGTTTGGATATGTATGTATATTTTAGTTTGTGTAAGACATACATATACCTTGAAGATTATATAGTTTTGATGATTTTCGTGTTTAAGGAATATTGAGCTTAATTGAATACTTTCATGATTATGATCTTCACATTGTACTTGTACACTCACATTTCATGTTTACTCATGTTTTATTTTCATGAGTCATATTTATGCTTCATTGACTTGAGTGGTGAATATCATGTGGATTTCGTGTTTCATGAAAAATTATTTGTTGTTATTCCTTACTTGAAGGATTTCGTACTAGTTAACAAATTTTTCATATAACTAGTTCGTATTCTTCTTATGGTAGAGATTTTCAAGCATACTATAATTTTCAAACCTATTTTTGAAAACCCCTACCTTCTATGGGCGGTTGGATGGGAGATCATGCTCATGTATGCCTTATAGTGAAAATCATTTTAAACTTGAATATGATTGGGAGGATAGGAAATATGAGTTATACACTTGATATTATTGTTGTTTCAATTGGTATCATTGGATTCTTTCAATTGGTATCAATTTTGACTTTTATTGTATACTCATATATTTTCATATATGTATGTTTGCTTTTCAAATAATATCAATTTCAATTAGTATCTATTTTTCATACATATATATTTTGTTTATGCTTAAGCTTGTATGTTTAAATGAATATCATGTTTCAATTGATTAGTTTTCAATTGGTATCCTTAAACAAGCTTATGCATGTTTTTAGTTGGTTTTTCAAAAAGGGGGAGAACATTGTTTTTATTGTTTTGGTTTTTATCCTTTGTTGATGATTGACAAAAAGGGGGAGAATTATTTGAGAGTTTTATATGCATATTTAATGTTTTGCATATATTAAGTTTCATTGATATCTAGAGCATGTTTTGTTTTTGAAAATTTCATTGGTATCTAAAGTCATTTTATTGTTTGTACATATCTATGCATGTTTCATGTTTCATATTCATTGCATATTTATGTTTATTTGTTTATGCATGAGTTAAGGGGGAGCTTCTTTGAAGCTTAACTTTAATCCATGCATATATAACTCCATGAGTTTTGTCATCATCAAAAAGGGGGAGATTGTTGGCCCGGAGGCCTTCCTCTCTAGTTTTGATGATGATTAACTCATGTAGTTATGTTTACTAATAATCTTGTGATTTTAGTTTCAGATCATTAATCAAGATATTAGTTGGTGATTGCTTCAAAAAGAGGAGTTTGGAAGCCTTCACATGGTGATTCCAGTGCCCGAGCATCAAGATCATACCTTTGCACTCGGTGGATCACGTTTGGGATCGAGTCGGCTTGAAGATGAAGATTGTCAAGAAGACTTAGGTATCATAGTTTAGTTTTGTGTGTTTTAGATCCATTTGTAAAGATAAGAATAGTTGATATGCTCAAGTACACAACACACACAAGTTTTATGTTTTGGAATTGGTTTTCATGAATAGATTGATCAAAACAAGTTTACTTTGTTTTTATGTATATTAGATGTGCTATATATATATATATATATATATATATATATATATATATATATATATATATATATATATATATATATATATATATGCTTACATGACTTATACAAACTTAGTTTGACATACCTATTCATGTAGTTTTATGTTTTGATATTTTTAACAAAACATATTTTTGGATTTAAAGACAAAAACTATGATATATATATGTTTCATGTATATTGGACTTATGTCCATATACAACATGCTTCAATGTGTTTAAATATCAAGTTTTTGTATTTCTATGAGTTTTAGGAAAAATCAGATTTCCTATTGAAAATCCAAGTTTGATAAAATACAAGTTTTAGTTTTTGGTAAAAAATGTTAAGACACAAAAATAGTTCAAATTGCTTGATATTTAAGTTGAAATTTTTATCATAGGTTTATATATCAATGTAAAATGGTAAAACTATTTTTGGGGATTTTTACAAGATTTATTAGAATATTTTTTAACATGTTTTTCTGACCCAGGATAGTGGCTGACAGGCCAGGTCGGTCGACCGCACGGTCGACCGCACCAAGGGCCGGTCGACCGACATGCACAGCCCTGTGCACGTCTGGAAGGCAATGGGCCGGTCGACCGGGCGGTCGACCGGACCAGAGAGCTTTGCTCTCTGTATCTGGGCGGTCGACCGGGCGATCGACCGATTTGCCCAACGGTTATATTTATGACCGTTGGCGGTCGACCGGGCGGTCGACCGCACGCCTGTCAGGCTGACAGATCAGCCTAACGGCTAGTTTTGTTTTGGGGCTATAAATACCCCAATGCTTGGTGTTTTTAACTAAGTTTTTAGCTTCCGCATTATTTGCATAATTTGGCATTAAGTGACCATTAGATTAGCCTTCACCTATTCACCCCCCCTCTAGGTGAACCTTCACTACAAAGGTTGATCAAGTTCGTCAAGCATCCGACGGTCAAGATCATCTCATAGTTCGAAGAGTATTTGTATTGTAAAATTCTATAAATAAAAATTATAACCTAGTATATTGTAACACAAGAAGAAAAAAAATGAAGCAAATGCAAAGGGAGAGGAAGGTGACGGTGAAAAGAGAGAACGAATACCCTTGTAATCTCGAGGGAATTGAGGGGAAGTTTAGATCTCTTGTACCAATTTTATTAATAAAATTCTCTCAAGTTCTCTCCCCGTGGACGGAGGCCGGATTTGATCTAACCACGTTAAATCCTCATGTTATTTCTCTTTTGTCTTGATTTTGCTACTTTACTAGTTTTATTTTATAAGTACTACATATTGTCACGGTTTCGCAATGGCAATCACAGTCTTAGACGCACAACAGTTGATGTTATAACCCGATCGTTAGTATGGTCTCAACATGACCATCCAGATCCTAAATCATCAATGCTACTCATAATCAAGAAAAATATACATACATTATCATAATATAAACATCAAAATGAGAAGTGGTCAATAGTGTCTCACTTCAAGACCTTGAATACTCACATATGAATTGGGATTATTGAGGGCCACAATTGCCTCTTCCTCTGAAGACATTGTGATGAATGCCAATCCTCCATTCCTAGTTTTATTATACATCGAAAGCTGGACAACACAACTAGATACACAAGTAACACAACTAATCAATAATCAGAGCATAAAGAATAAAAAGTTTAGAAACTAGTCAACTGTGCTGATTAAACAAGAATTATCACTCAACAAACCCAAAAGTCCTCTTACGAACAAAGTTAAAGCAAAGCACCCAACTCAAAGATCAGCATCACCATCATTTAAGCCATTTCCACCAAAATAGGTTGACCAATGAATTGACACTAAATAGTGGGAGCAGTCCAAAAGAAATTGACAAAACGTAACCACCAAATGCCAAATTGATATCAACCCTTTGAATTGGTGCCAAATTCCTACATGTAAAACCGCTGGACAATAGAAGCTTATCATAGAATGTTAGCATTGGCTAAGCACCTTAAGGTCTTGCAACTAAAAAACAACCATCCCAAATTCTCCTAAACAAAGATATTATGTAAGGGAAGATGATAAGATAGTTGTGACAATCATCTCAGTGTACGGTAGATTTAGGAACTTCTGCCTCCTGTTTCAGCTAGTTTTGAAATTAAGCATAGAAATTATGGATGAAGGGAAAAACCTACTTAGAACATGGACTTCTGAACCAGACTAGTATTCAACATGCATTCTAGAACTTTCATCAGTGATACAATGGCTTCTACAATTATAGATGTTATATGTTAAAGAGGACTTGAAGGGCATTGGTTGCAAACTCATGAAGTATCTTCATAGACCGAAGGAAGGATCATCACGATGAATTTGACTCTTTTACCACAAGTTCTGAATGTAAAGCAAAGAGTATAATCACTTTGTGCAGTGTAGTAGGAGTTTTTGAGAAAATACTAATTCTTGTCTAGTACATTGAGAACATACTTCTAGTTTGTTTGATATGGGATACCTGTTCTACGACTTGGCTAAAGAAAGTTGCTAGGACAAAATCTTCACCTAGGTAAGGCAAAATATCAAACTAAAATCAAAAAGCATAGAACAAACATTATCCTAAAGTAAGTCTGTCTTTGAGAATTAGATAACCTTGAGGTTTGTAAAGAGAACTTTCTTAAAACTAAAAGTTTTCAAACAACTGCAAAGCAAATGATGCTGTTGGTCTTATCCCTACACTAACACAGTCGAGCTTAACATTTGCACAAGTGAGCGTATCATTTAAAGCAATGTCCATGTAATTGGTTTCTATCACCAATTGATGGCTGAGATCCTTGAAAATGGCAATAAAAAGAGAATTCTTTTTGTACTTTTTTTAGATAATTTTTTTTGTACGTACAATGACAAATTAGTTCAAAACACAACAAACCTTCAATAGGAACTAGAAAGTCACCTTAATCACAAACTCCAACAAGTGCATTTTCTATATTTTTCTCAAAAGCTAGATCAATGAGCTTTCAATCTATGCAAAACTAATAGACCCAAGAAAAATTAATTACAAGGACAATCCCAATTTGAAGCAAATACAAAGAAATCAGTCACTCCACCACAAAAATAGGAAAAAACCAGCAACTCAACAAGCTAAAGCTTCACAAACAGAACCCAACAATCCAAATTCTCCAAAAACTACAGGAGAGAAAGAAAGAGATGAACCTCAACATCGAGCACAGTCCCGTGCTTCTCAAAGAGGGCTCTGATGTCCTCAGCGGTACAAGTCCACGGTATATTCTGGGCAATCAGCCTTCTTCTATCAGAGATCTCTACTGTTGATTCCTCCATCTCTTTCCTCAGTTGCCGCTGCTGCTGTTGGTGAGCTGCTGGCTCGAGTGGTGAGAGAAGTGAAGCGTGGATTGAAAACAAAGGGGATGCTTTGAATTCCTCTGTTGTGATGATTGCAGGAGAATGAAGAGGGGAGTAAGGATTTTGTTGAGGGATTGAAGAATTTGGAGTTTGAGTGAAGGGAGACTGAGGAAGTGAAGCGTTGTTGCTTGGAATTGTGCCTCTCAGTAATAATATCTCATATCCAATAATCCGAAAAGGTCGAGAGCTGAAGGAATGAGAAATTTTTTACTCGCCGTGATTTGCTCACCGCGAGCATGGTGAGTAGGGGTGCCATCGGATCGGATACGGATCGGATATTATCTCTATCATATTCATATCCATACCCAACCTTTAGATACGGATACGGATACGGATATTGGCGGATGTGGAAAAATGATATCCGTATCCGCCAAAATCGAATATCAGATATAAATCGGATATTAGCGGATCGGATGCGGATACTAATCGGATATGTTAAAAATGGATATGCTTATAGATTAATTAAACAGAAATACTTATATTACTTTTTATCTCATCTACTACAATATTAAATGTGATACATACTATGATATTATTGTGTACATATCAATACATTCATCGTATTCATTGTCATTTGACTTCTAAAACAATAAATTACACGTCCTCCAGTGCTAAATGCCGATTCGGATGTCATGATTGATGTCGAAATACTCAAAATATCATGTGGTGCTCTTGTAAGAATCGAATACTTTTCACTGTTACTTTTTCACCAACTCAAAATATCAAAATCTAATACCTTATTCCATTGAAGAATAGTCTTCTCCATACCGATATTATTATGAAGCACACAACATTCGGATATCGGATCGGATACGAATAAGATATTACTTTTATCATATCCGTATCCGCACCTATCTTTCGGATACGGATACGAATATTGACGGATGTGAAAAAATGATATCCGTATTCGGATTGGAGGCGGATTCGGATGCGGAAATCCGCGGATAATCCGTATCCGGTGGCACCCCTAATGGTGAGCCGTTGGTTTGAGTGGGCCCCACCGATAGGTCCCACCACCCTGTGGGGCCCACCAGCATCCAACGGCTCACCGCGTCGAAAATTTCACTGAAGGATAAGGGTCAGTACGGGTCGGATCCTGCATGGTCGCCTGCGGATCCAATATAAATTTGCTAGAGATCCCACTCGTGGATCAAGGGCCACCAGGCCTGTTTGTTAGTCGGGTTTGGGCATGAATGCCGGCCTCACGTGGGTCCTTGTGGGCCACTTTGCTCTTTCAACCCCTGAGGTGGCCGCTCCAAAACCTGTGTCAGAAAATAAAGTTTTTGAGGAGGAAAAAGATTTGATCTCTGACGCTATTTATTTTTTTAATCTTTTCAGTTGGTTAGAATTACGCTCACTTAATCATTTTTTAGTTTTTTGTAATTTTGTGGGTAGATTGTTTGATGCCACTTTGGGAGGCAATCCCACAGTTGGATTTCATCTTGGGTTTTTTCACAAGGGGCTGTTTGGTTGCAAGAAAGTGGGCGGAAGTAAGGAAATATGGAAGTATAATTGCTCACTTCCCTATTTATCTAAACACCGGAAAAGAAAAATAAAAAAAACCCCTTTTCTTTTTCTCTTTTCTCTTTTACGCAATCATTTCCTCACTTTAAGATTGCTACAGTTAATTTTGTGGTCATATAAATCTCATTTGTAATAAGTTGTAGCACAAAACAGTTAATTTTTAATCATATAAATCTCACTTGCATTCTAATTACAGTACATTTTTTATTTTTCTTAATTAATTTTTTTTAATATTATTTTACAGTTAACTTTGTGGTCAACTTTTTCACTTCCACTTTCACATTATCATCCAAATATCAGAAAAGACAAAACATTTTTCAAGCCACACTTCCCAACAACATCTAAACTCCGAAAAACTTACTAACTAATTCTCAAATTTCAAAGGAAATTATTTCCACTTTCTCAATTCCTCGCTTCCACCGTAATATCAAACATGCCATGATGAGTTAAAATTTGAGTCTGCCATATATACTATTCATCCGGGGCCCTCATAGTTTTCAACATGAATTTTGATTTGTGCCAGAGATCCCACGTTCAAAATTCATGCCAAACAGCCTTAAGAAATTAATGGCTACATATGCCCCACTTTGGATTAAAATTCAATAAACTTTTCACGTTGGATTTTGTTTTTCATTATCCAAATCCAATGTGCCCATGAAAATGAGCCAACTTGTTTAGGTTCTTGTTAATTAAAAACCCAACAACTTTTCTATTATCCAAATTAAATATTAACTTACCTTGCTTATATTAAATACTAACTTTTATTATTTTTTTATTTTTATTTTTTTGAATAAAATCATAGATGGATCATGAGCATAAGATCTCTTATAGAGTCAGGAATTTGCAAACATATGCTTTGGCTCTGAGCAGAAGAGCCATCATAAAGATCTCCTATATAACATTTTCTGACGTAAACGAAGAATTATCAGGATTTAGGCTTAGCTCAATCATAACGTTCTAAAATGTAATTTAAATAGAAGCAAAGGACATTTTGGCAAAAAAGACAATTTTGAGAAGAAAGCCAAAAATAATAAAAATAATTTGTGCCCGCCAGGAGTCGAACCCGGATCTATTGATTATAGTTCAATTGCTTTTCCATTGAGCTACAGGCACTTGTTGTTCAACAGTTACTCACACAGTTTATTTTAATGTAATTAACGTTTGATCATCTTTTTAGGGCATTTGGGATGTCTAACAAAATCATAAAAAAAGGGGAATTTGTGTAAATTTTAAGTAGTTCATTATCTCTTTTAGGGGACTATTTGCATAAACAAGGAAATACGAAACTTTGCTATAATCATGATTTTAAAATTTTTTATTCTTTTTTAAGAAAAAGAAAATTGGTCTTTCTCCATCCTAATTATTTAAGTTAAATTCCCCTGTAGGGATTGAACCTGGAACCTCCAACTTGTAAGGGAGGGGTTTTATCAATGGGCTAACTCGTTGGTTTAAATCTTTATATTCTTAATAAAATTTCAAATTTCATGATATTTTGTTTAGGGGCATGGTTGTGCTTATTAGATTGTTCAAATTCCTGATTTTTTTCAAAATCCATAAAGCACTAATAACTCTGAGTTTTTCTATTAAACAACTAAAAACAGCCTAAGTAATCGATTTGTTCAATAGATATTTAAAGTAAGTCTTAGGATATAGCTCCGTAAGAAATAATAAAATCGGATATTAGTCCCCATAAATTTCATGCTCAGATATTAGTTCACAACAACTTGAGACTACTCTTGTTGAGAGTTGTCATAGCTCTGACAAATATTTCATTAGTTTTAACAGATGCTCACTCCTAGACAAAAGTAATAAAGTTCTTTCTGTTACATCAAAATTTTGAAATTGTGGTTGGAGTAATACTTTTATATTCTAACACGTTCTGCAAGTCGAGCGCCGTTTATTTATGGACCAAAAGTTGGGTTTGCGTAGCGGTATTTTCTTTAATTTGCTTTTTCAAATACGTACCCGATGAAAATGGAATTTGAGTTGCTCTGATACTATATTAAAGTCCCTTTTATTACATCAAAACTCTGAAGTTATGATGGGAATTGAGAGTAATACATTTATATTTTAGCATTCACCAAACTCCATTTAAACTTCCTCACTCTCCTCTTACAAGCAATGACCAAATAAATATAGATATATTATTCGATCTAATAAAACGAGTCTTGCATAAACAGAAAATATAGTATCACTTCAAGAATATTCTAATTTATAAACAAAAAAACTAATGGAGGAGAGTTTTTGTCCAAATTTATAAGATTTAGGGGTCGATACAGAAATATGAAAATTTTGAGTGTGAATACGAAATTTAAGAAAGATTTCAGGTGTCCATATTAAAAAAAAAACCCCTCTAAATAACATATCTTAACTCTAATAAACACTATTGTAGGCTGTCTAAAGTTCACTAGAAGACAAGTCCTCAAAAGTAGAGTTCCAAACTCCAGACGCAGGGTTAATTGTTGGCCCAGAGGCCTTCCTCTCTAGTTTTGATGATGATTAACTCATGTAGTTATATTTACTAATAATCTTGTGATTTTAATTTCAGATCATTAATCAAGATATTAGTTGGTGACTGCTTCAAAAAGAGGAGTTTGGAAGTCTTCACATGGTGATTCCAGTGCCCGAGCATCAAGATCATACCTTTGCACTCGGTGGATCACGTTTGAGATCGAGTCGGCTTGAAGATGAAGATCGTCAAGCAGACTTGGGTATCATAGTTTAGTT
Source organism: Agave tequilana (assembly GCA_038442645.1). Taxonomy (NCBI): domain Eukaryota; kingdom Viridiplantae; phylum Streptophyta; class Magnoliopsida; order Asparagales; family Asparagaceae; genus Agave; species Agave tequilana. The sequence goes on along the minus strand of JAVJIF010017143.1, from coordinate 39,800 downwards.
TTGTGTGTTTTAGATCCATTTGTAAAGATAAGAATAGTTGATATGCTCAAGTGCATAACACACACAAGTTTTATGTTTTGGAATTTGTTTTCATGAATAGATTGATCAAAACAAGTTTACTTTGTTTTTATGTATATTAGATGTGCTCTATATACATATATGCTTACATGACTTATACAAACTTAGTTTGGCATACCTATTCATGTAGTTTTATATTTTGGTATTTTTAACAAAACATATTTTTTGATTTAAAGACAAAAACTATGATATATATATGTTCATGTATATTGGACTTATGTCCATATACAACATGCTTCAATGTGTTTAAATATCATGTTTTTGTATTTCTATAAGTTTTAGGAAAAATCAGATTTCCTATTGAAAAATCCAAGTTTGATAAAATACAAGTTTTGATTTTTGGTAAAAAATGTTAAGACACAAAAATAGTTCAAATTGCTTGATATTTGAGTTGAAATTTTTATCTTAAGTTTATATATTAATGCAAAATGGTAAAACTATTTTTGGGAATTTTTACAAGATTTACAAGATTTATTAGAATATTTTTTAACATGTTTTTCTGACCCAGAACAGTGGCTGACAGGTCAGGTCGGCCGACCGCACGGTCGACCGCACCAAGGGCCAGTCGATCGAACGGTCGACCGACGTACACAGCCTTGTGCACGTCTGGAAGGCAATGGGCCGGTCGACCGGGCGGTCGACCAGACCAGAGAGCTTTGCTCTCTGTATCTGGGCGGTCGACCGGGCGGTCGACCAGTTTGCCCAACGGTCATATTTATGACCGTTGGCGGTCGACCGGGCGGTCGACCTTACGCCTGTCAGGCTGACAGATCAGCCTAACGGCTAGTTTTATTTTGGGGCTATAAATACCCCATTGCTTGGTGTTTTTAACTAAGTTTTCTAGAACTAAAATTTCTCTCCTTTCTTGGTATTTAAAATAAGTTTTCAAAAAAGTTTAAGTGCCAAAAAGATTCATCTATTTGTTTTTAAAGTGTTTTGGTTTATTTCAAAGAAATTAGGTTTTGGGAAGTTGTTTTTTGATCTAAAATTTTCATATCTATTTGGTATTTTCCCAAGAGTATTTCTTTGATCAAAACACTTTGTTTTCCACACTTGAGCCGATATCTTCTATCTTAATCTATTAAGATCTTTGTTTTTGTGGAAAAAGAGAGTTTGTGGTCTTTGTAACCACATGTTATAAAAACCCTTACTTTGATTGGGTTGCTCCCTCTTTGGTAGAGTTGAGGTTTGTGGTTTGCTCCCTCTTTGATAGAGTTGAGATTGTGGTTTATTCCCTCTTGGTGAGGTGGAGTTAGAGTTGGTTTGTATCCCTCAAGTGTGAGGTGGATTGGTTGTTGTTTGGTTACGGGCCTACCCCTCGGTTGTGAGGCGGTATTTGAGAGAGGGGTTCGGTACTCCCTTGTTGTACAAATCCTCCTCGGTGGAGGTTCCCTCGGTGGGAGTCCTCGGTGGATAAGATAGTGGATTGGAAATCCTTCTCGGTGAAGGCGGGGACGTAGAGCTAGGGGCTCGAACCTCGAAACATATCTTTGTGTTTGCATTTGATCCATTGTCTCTAAACCCTCTCTCTCTTTTATTTGTGCAGAGCATCATTCTTAGCATCATATCATATTTGCTTGTGTTGTATCTTGCATCATTCATATTGTTATATATCCTTTATATGCTTGGCTTGCTTGTGTGTGCCTCACTTATACTTAACCACAAGAGCTTCATATAGCACCTCAACCCTTATCTTGGGGAATCAAGAGGAGTTAGTCCAGAGCCCTTCACAGGGAATTCGGCTACACTTGTTGGTTGTATTAAGTGTGTTGCAAAATAGTTTTTAGCTTCCGCATTTAGTTTCTTGATTAGCATTATCACCTATTCACCCCCCTCTAGGTGCTTTCAATTGGTATCAGAGCCTACGCTCCTGATACTTAGGCTTAACATCCTAAAAGTGAGATCCTTGTTTGCTAATCTACCATTTTCATTTGCACATTTGTTTACTTGCACACATTTAGTTTGCACTCATGGATAGCCCTCCTATGTTTGATATTTCTAGACTTGATATTTGGAAGGTCAAGATGAGTTGCTATTTGAAGACTTTAGGCTTGCATGTCTTTCTTGCCGCTACCAAGAAATGCTATCTTGGTAAACGCAATCATATAGGTGCCAATGCACAAGCCCTTGAGGCCATTAGAAGCACGCTTTCAAGAGAACATCTTTTGCTTGTTTCTAATCTTGATTCCGCTTTTGCAGTGTGGAACAAGTTGACAACCACAACCACCTCCGAGCTTCAAATGCCAATCCATCAAGAAGAGAAATCTAGTGGAGATGAATCTGAGCTAAAACAATGCTATACGGTCCAAGGGAATGACTCCCTTGAGGTACACTCGGAAACCCACTTAGATGATGATGATGATGCTAGTTCTTCAAATGATTATGTTGATGCCCATGCTTTAAATGAAGAACTATCTATTGTGTGTGAAAAATTGTTTGAAAAATATAAGATTTTGAAAAAGAAAAGTCTAGGCCTTAACAATAAAAATAAAAATTTGATTTCTAGACTTGATATTATTTTGCAAGAGAAAGAGGAGATTTCTAATGAAAGGGATTTATTGAAATCTCAACTTGAACTTGCTTTAAAAGAAAATAAAATTTTAAAATCTAAAAATGATTGTGAAACACTTTTAAAGAAAAATGAAAATTTGTCTTCAAAAGTTGAATTTGTTTTAAAAGAAAATGATTCTTTGAAAAGAGAAATTGATTTTATTTCAAAAGAATTAGAAATTTGTTTAAATAAAATAAATCTTTGAAAAATGATATTGTTTCTCATGTTTGCCATGCTTCACCTAGAACACCTATTGCATGCCACACTTCTTCTTTAATTGAAAAAGATATATCTATACTTAAGAAGAGTGTTGATTGTTTGGGCTCCACTTTGAGCCAATGTGTTGTAGGCCATACACGTTTGGAATCTTTGTTTCGAAAGAAACAAGTTCCATCTATTCATGTACACCCTCCACGGCATACACATGCTTCTCACGGACACCATAACACGATGTATGCTCATGTGTACACTTGTACACATTGTGGACGTAAGGGCCACCTTGCTAAATTTTGTTATGATAGAATACATGTTTCAAATTTAGCAAATAATTTTGTTTGGGTTAGAGAAGGTACTAACCCCCATGGACCCAATAAGATATGGGTACCAAAGACCACCCCTCTTATGTTTGATGTAGCTGTGGGCTCTCGCATGACGTGAGAGTAGAGGTACCTTGGAGTGGATGCGTTCCGAGCTTCATGGAGACTATTTGATGCATCACTTTCAAGGGATGTTTGGTGGAGAGAACCACCATGTTTTGGAGTCATGGAGAGTTGCCTCATAGGTTTTGGTAACGGTCTCTTACTCCTTATTTATTTTTGCATGCTTTTCATGTTCATTATTTATAGCATGTTTGATGTTTATAGATTATTTTGAAAATGCCATGATTATTAGATCCTTGACATGCATGTATAGCCTTTTGAGACACCCATGTTTAATATGGACTATTATTTTAGTGTTCTCACCTTTGTTTAACTATCATGTTTATCATAGCTCTAATAACATGTGGATTTACATAATAATCATGTTTATGTTTATCATGTTGATTTACATCATGTTTTGATGCTTCATGACTTGAATATATGTTTAAATGTTTGTTTTCATTAAAACTTGGTATATACTTATACATATAGTGGGCCACAAATAAATCTATATATGTTTGTGCTTGAATGCTTATTGAGCCCATTAAATGTGCTAGTATAGTCTAGTTTTGATGATCCATGCATTTTAAACTTGTATTCCTATTTTTGGATTTATTTTATGTTTATGAGTTTTCATTTCATGTATATGTTTATTTTGCCAAACTTTAAGATATACATGTATACGCCTTGAGTCATTTTCTTTTCATGCAAATCTTTATTTATTGGACTCAATTGTGTTTGGAGATATATATGTATACTTCTTGTGTTGACAAATCATACATATACCTTGAAATGACATTTGTTTTAATGAAAACTTAGCTTTTCATTTATGCTTTCATGTGTTTATGTTTAAACTTCATGTATATGTCCATCTTGTCCAAACTATTATTATACATATACATCCTTTTTGAGCCACGAGCTTTCAATTGCATATATTTTTGTGGACTCGTTGTGTTTGGATATGTATGTATATTTTAGTTTGTGTAAGACATACATATACCTTGAAGATTATCTAGTTTTGATGATTTTCGTGTTTAAGGAATATTGAGCTTAATTGAATACTTTCAGGATTATGATCTTCACATTGTACTTGTACACTCACATTTCATGTTTACTCATGTTTTGTTTTCATGAGTCATATTTATGCTTCATTGACTTGAGTGGTGAATATCATGTGGATTTCGTGTTTCATGAAAAATTATTTGTTGTTATTCCTTACTTGAAGGATTTCGTACTAGTTAAAAAAATTTTCATATAACTAGTTCGTATTCTTCTTATGGTAGAGATTTTCAAGCATACTATAATTTTCAAACCTATTTTGAAAACCCCTACCTTCTATGGGCGGTTGGATGGGAGATCATGCTCATGTATGCCTTATAGTGAAAATCATTTTAAACTTGAACATGATTGGGAGGATAGGAAATATGAGTTATACACTTGATATTATTGTTGTTTCAATTGGTTCATTAGATTCTTTTAATTGGTATCAATTTTGACTTTTATTGTATACTCATATATTTTCGTATATGTATGTTTGCTTTTCAAAGAATATCAATTTCAATTAGTATCTATTTTTCATACAAATATATTTTGTTTATGCTTAAGCTTGTATGTTTAAATAAATAACATGTTTCAATTGATTAGTTTTCAATTGGTATCCTTAAACAAGCTTATGCATGTTTTTAGTTGATTTTTCAAAAAAGGGGAGAACATTGTTTTTATTGTTTTGGTTTTTATCCCTTTGTTGATGATTGACAAAAAGGGGGAGAATTATTTGAGAGTTTTATATGCATATTTAATGTTTTGCATATATTAAATTTAATTGATATCTAGAGCATGTTTTGTTTTTGAAAATTTCATTGGTATCTAGAGTCATTTAATTGTTTGTGCATATCTATGCATGTTTCATGTTTCGTATTCATTGCATATTTATGTTTATTTGTTTATGCATGAGTTAAGGGGAAGCTTCTTTGAAGCTTAACTTTAATCCATGCATATATAACTCTATGAGTTTTGTCATCATAAAAAAGGGGGAGATTGTTGGCCTGGAGGCCTTCCTCTCTAGTTTTGATGATGATTAGCTCATGTAGTTATGTTTGCTAATAATCTTGTTATTTTAGTTTCAGATCATTAATCAAGATATTAGTTGGTGGTTGCTTCAAAAAGAGGAGTTTGGAAGCCTTCACATGGTGATTCCAGTGCCCGAGCATCAAGATCATACCTTTGCACTCGGTGGATCACGTTTGGGATGGAGTCGGCTTGAAGATGAAGATTGTCAAGAAGACTTAGGTATCATAGTTTAGTTTTGTGTGTTTTAGATCCATTTGTAAAGATAAGAATAGTTGATATGCTCAAGTGTACAACACACAAGTTTTATGTTTTGGAATTGGTTTTCATGAATAGATTGATCAAAACAAGTTTACTTTGTTTTTATGTATATTAGATGTGCTCTATATACATATATGCTTACATGACTTATACAAACTTAGTTTGACATGCCTATTCATGTAGTTTTATGTTTTGGTATTTTTAACAAAACATATTTTTGAATTTAAAGACAAAAACTATGATATACATATGTTTCATGTATATTGGACTTATGTCCATATACAACATGCTTCAATGTGTTTAAATATCATGGTTTTGTATTTATATGAGTTTTAGGAAAAATCAGATTTCCTATTGAAAAATCCAAGTTTGATAAAATACAAGTTTTGATTTTTCGTAAAAAATGTTAAGACACAAAAATAGTTCAAATTGCTTGATATTTAAGTTGAAATTTTTATCATAGGTTTATATATCAATGCAAAATGGTAAAACTATTTTTGAGGATTTTTACAAGATTTACAAGATTTATTAGAATATTTTTTAACATGTTTTTCTGACCCAGGACAGTGGCTGACAGGCCAGTCGGTCGACCGCACGGTCGACCGCACCAAGGGCCGGTCGACCGACATGCACAGCCTTGTGCATGTCTGGAAGGCAATGAGCCGGTCGACCGGGCGGTCGACCGGACCAGAGAGCTTTGCTCTCTGTATCTGGGCGGTCGACCGGGCGGTCGATTGGTTTGCCCAACGGTTATATTTATGACCGTTGGCGGTCGACCGGGCGGTCGACTGCACGCCTGTCAGGCTGACAGATCAGCCTAACGGTTAGTTTTGTTTAGGGGCTATAAATACCCCATTGCTTGGTGTTTTTAACTAAGTTTTCTAGAGCTAAAATTTCTCTCCTTTCTTGGTATTTAAAATAAGTTTTCAAAAGAGTTTAAGTGCCAAAAAGATTCATCTATTTGTTTTTAAAGTGTTTTGGTTTATTTCAAAGAAGGTTTTTGAGAAGTTGTTTTTTGATCTAAAATTTCCATATCTATTTGGTATTTTCCCAAGAGTATTTATTTGATCAAAACACTTTGTTTTCCACACTTAAGCCGATATCTTCTATCCTAATCTATTAGGATCTTTTTTTTTGTGGAAAAAAAGAGTTTGTGGTCTTTGTAACCACTTGTTGTTAAAACCCTTGCTTTGATTGGGTTGCTCCCTCTTTGGTAGAGGTTGAGGTTTGAGGTTTGCTCCCTCTTTGGTAGAGGTTGAGGTTTGTGGTTTACTCCCTCTTGGTGAGGTGGAGTTGGAGTTGGTTTGTATCCCTCAAGTGTGAGGTGGATTGGTTGTTTTTTGGCTACGGGCCTACCCCTCGGTTGTGAGTAGCCAATTTGAGAGAGGAGTTCGGTACTCCCTTATTGTACAAATTCTCCTCGATGGAGGTTCCCTCGGTAGGAGTCCTCGGTGGACAAGATAGTGGATTGGAAATCCTTCTCGGTGAAGGCGGGGACGTAGAGCTAGGGGCTCGAACCTCGAAACATATTTTTGTGTTTGCGTTTGATCCATTATCTCTAAACCATTTCTCTCTTTTATTTGTGCAAAGCATCATTCTTAGCATCATATCATATTTACTTGTGTTGTGCCTTGCATCATTCATATTGTTATATATCCTTTATATGCTTGGCTTGCATGTGTGTGCCTCACTTATACTTAACCACAAGAGCTTCATATAGCACCTCAACCCTTATCTAGGGGAATCAAGAGAAGTTAGTCCAGAGCCCTTCACGGGGATTTGGCTACACTTGTTGATTGTATTAAGTGTGTTACAAAATAGTTTTTAGCTTCCGCATTTAGTTTCTTGATTAGCATTATCACCTATTCACCCCCTCTAGGTGCTTTCATTAATCATAGCTATCTAAGCAGCACCAAGGCGAGAGGGTCGAAACCCGCGCCTCAGCCAACACTGCAGCACCAAGGCGCGAGGGTTGAAACCCGCGTCTCAGCTCAGCAGCACTGCAGCACCAAGGCGCGAGGGTCGAAACCCGCATCTCAGCCTACACTGCAGCGCCAAGGCGCGAAGGTCGAAACCCGCGTCTCAGCTTAGCAACACTGCAGCACCAAGGCGCGAGGGTCGAAACCCGCGTCTCAGTTATAACTTCTCTCGTTATGGGGTCAATCACCACCCACATAATGAGGAAGTTAGTCCCCATTGTTGAGTGTTTTTAGGGGGGCATGTTCACCCCTGAAACCTCTATAAATAGCCCCGTCGCTTAGATAAGAGAGATACAGGGACACAGACGCACATAAAAAGAGAGAGGGAGACAGAGAAAGAAAGAGAGTCCAACTCTTCAGTTAACTTGCTGCGTACAAGTTAATCCTTACCTACAATCTCTTTGTGATTTCTGGTCGACAGGACTGTGTTATTCCGTCCACCATCCGAAGAGAAGATCCCAAGAAGTTCTCGACGCTCACCCGGTCAACGGAAAACAAGATTCACTTTCCATCGCCACCTGAAGAACCCAGCACTAAACAAAGGGGAGATTCAAGATTCAACATCTTCCCTCCCTTGCAGTCGGAGTATAAGTCTGTTGTAAACTTTCAATTGATTCAAGGAAATTTTACACCAAAATTTTCTTCTCCGTACCAAATAAGAGATGGCGAGGGTTGAAACCCGCGTCTCAGCTTAGCAACACTGCAGCACCAAGGCGCGAGGGTTGAAACCCGCGTCTCAACTCAGCAGCACTGCAGCACCAAAGCGCGAGGGTCGAAACCCGCGTCTCAGCCAACACTACAGCGCCAAGGCACGAGGGTCGAAACCCGCGTCTCAGCTCAGCAGCTCAGCAGCACTAAGGCGCGAGGGTCGAAATCGCATCTCAGTTATAACTTCCCTCGTTATGGGGTCAATCACCACACATAATGAGAAAGTTAGCCCCCATTGTGGAGTGTTTTTAGGGGGGCACGTTCACCCCTGAAACCTCTATAAATAGCCCCATCGCTCAGATAAGAGAGATATAGGGACACAGATGCACATAAAAAGAGAGAGGGAGACAGAGAAAGAAAGAGAGTCCAACTCTTTAGTTAACTTGCTGCATACAAGTTAATCCTTACCTACAATCTCTTTGAGATTTCTGGTCGACAGAGCTGTGTTACTCCGTCCACCATCCAAAGAGAAGATCCCTAGAAGTTCTCGACGCTCACCCGGTCAACGGAAAACAAGATTCACTTTCCATCGCCACCTGAAGAACCCAGCACTAAACAAAGGGGAGATTCAAGATTCAACATCTTTCCTCCCTTGTAGTCGGAGTATAAGTCCGTTGTAAACTTTTAATTGATTCAAGGAAATTTTACACCGAATTTTTGTTCTCCATACCAAATAAGAGATGGCGAGAGTTGAAACCCGCGTCTCAGCTCAGCAACACTGCAGCACCAAGGCGCGAGGATTGAAACCCGCGTCTCGTCTCAGCTCAGCAGCACTGCAGCACCAAGGCGCGAGGGTCGAAACCCGCGTCTCAGCCAACACTGCAGCGCCAAGGCGCGAAGGTCGAAACCCGTGTCTCAGCTCAGCAGCACTACAGCACCAAGGCGCGAGGGTCGAAACCCGCGTCTCAGTTACAACCTCCCTCGTTATAGGGTCAATCACCACCCACATAATGAGAAAGTTAGCCTCCATTGTGGAGTGTTTTTAGGGGGCACGTTCACTCCTAAAACCTCTATAAATAGCCCCGTCGCTCAGATAAGAGAGATACAGGGACACGAACGCACATAAAAAGAGAGAGGGAGACAGAGAAAGAAAGAGAGTCCAACTCTTCAGTTAACTTACTGCGTACAAGTTAATCCTTGCCTACAATCTCTTTGAGATTTCTGGTCGACAGAGCTGTGTTACTCCGTCCACCATCCGAAGAGAAGATTCCTAGAAGTTCTCGACGCTCACCTAGTCAACGGAAAACAAGATTCACTTTCCATTGCCACCTGAAGAACCCAGCACTAAACAAAGGGGAGATTCAAGATTCAACATCTTCCCTCCCTTGAAGTCGGAGTATAAGTTCATTGTAAACTTTCAATTGATTTAAGGAAATTTTACACCGAATTTTTCTTCTCCGTACCAAATAAGAGAATGGCGACTCCGCTGGGGACTACTTTTGTTACCGATGAACAAGTGGTGGCGCAAGGTGACATCCTCTACAAGGGAAAACGTTGAATCGCTCGTCGTAGAATTCGACCAGGCAAAGTATGAAGAGTTCCTCTCTTCTGGCTCCAAGAGCCCAAAGGCCCGCGCCTACCGCAGGGTCTCTACGGGGACTTGCACCGAAATCCGCTCTCAGCCTCTGTTAGAAGCAGCTGCTGTGAGGGATGTTGTGGCCAATCATGCCATGCGCGACACACCCGCCAACGTCTCTCAGGAGACCTGCGTGGTTAAGTTCTCTGGTGTCCAGCCAGTCCATTCTCTTCCTCAGCATCAGGTCGTTGTTGGTTTCTCTCAACCCCCACGACGCAACCGGAATGCTGAACGCCGACAGAGGAGGTGGGCGCGTCAACTGCAAGTTGGAACAATTGATCGTCCAACTGAGGCAGGATGCAAGGTTCGAACCGGCGTCTCTGCTGCATCACATCCGGCACGTGAAATACAAAAACATGATATTTAAATACTTTGAAGCTTGATGCATATGGATAGAAATCCAATATACATGAAACATATACATATCATAGTTTTTGACTTTATTTCCAAAAATATGTTTTGTTAAAACACAAAACCTAAAACACATGAATAGGTATATCAAATTAAGTTTGTCTAGGATATGAAGCATACATGTATATAGAATAGATCTAATATACATAAACACATGTAAACTTGTTTTGATACTTATCTATTCATGAAAACCAAGATCGGTTAAACCAATCAAACTGAAAACTAAAATCAAAATATGAAACATGTGTGTGTTGTGAACTTGAGCATATCATACTATTCTAATCTTTACAAATGGATCTAAACACAAAACTAAATTAGGTACCGAGGTCTTCTTCTAGAGCGCCGTCTCCAAGCCGACTCGATCCAAAACTCCTTCCACCGAGCTTGACTCCAACGAGTGCTATATATGATCTTGATGCTCGGGCTCTTGAATCACTATGTGAAAGCTTCCAAATCATCTTTGTTGAAGCTAATCACCAACTAATATCTTGGTAAATGATCTGAAACTAAACATCACAAGATTATTAGTAAACATAACTACATGAGTTAATCATCATCAAAACTAGAGTGGAAGGCCTCTGGGCCAACATCTATACCCTCAAACCTTGGTTATTGTTCATCTTCTCGGGCTCGGCAATGAATGCGATGGTGTCATCACTAAGCCAGTGGTTCTTCATCCGCGATGATATCTTCTATCGGCGGTGAGTTTAGTCTCTACCATCTTTCTTTTCTTCTTTTTTTTTTTACCTGTTGTGTAGGTGGTGGTGGGGGGGTGTGTATGTGTGGTGGTTGTGTTAGAATAGTATACCAGTGAGGTGGTGGAAACTTGCTATGGTTTGTCGTTAATGTTAGGAACGTTGTATATGACAAAGAGCCTCTCTAACAAGTTGTACTTGAAGAAAAAAATTATATGGGCTACGCATGAAGAAAGGTACAACGATGTTAGAGTATCTGAACTTCTTCAATAAGATTATCAACAAGTTACTAGCTGTTGATGTAAAGATCGATGAGAATGACAAGGCGTTAATACTTCTCAGTTTGCTGTCAGAGTCATATGATCATATCGTAATCACCATACTCTCCAAAAAGGAAACATTAATCTTAGAGCACGATAACTCTGTTATCAAACAAAATCAAGAAAATGCCAAATCAAGATGAGCAAAAAGTTTTAAGTATGGTGGTCATGGGAAGGAAAGAAAGAGGAGGAAAGACAAGTTCGAGTCCGTCAAAGACATGTCACTTTTGTCACCAGGAAGATCATTGGAAGAAGGATTGCAAGCATCAACAATAATGACTAAAGAAGAAAGGGCAAACTGTGGAGGCAAACGTAGCAGGGTGTGTATTGGACACCTATGTGTTAACGATTTTCATAGATAACACTTCTACAATAAAGACTGAATATTAGATTCTGTTAGTGCGGTTCATGTATGTTCTCAGAATGATATGCTCAACTTCTTGATTGCAAAGGATGAAGGGACTGTCAAGATGGTTGATGGCTCGACTTGCAAGATAATCGGCACTAGAACAGTCAATGTTACAGGTAGAGATGGGATGATGTGTGCTCTAAAAGCAGTCTGGTATGTTCTGAAAGTACGGTACAATCTAATATCCATATGAGCGTTGGATTCAGAAAGATGCCGAATCCAAGTACAATAAGAAATTATCATGGTTACCAAAAAGAGAAAGAGTAATCTTGAAAGGAGAAAAGTATAGAGGGATGTACAAGCTGAAGAAGAAAACTCAATTCAAGGTGAAGTCTCAATGACAAACTTGGAAGGGAGTTCATCGCGAGGTAGTGCTTCAAGAAAGATTGCGACAGGATGTAAACTAGGACAAAGTGTTACAGAAAAGAGAAAGGATGCATTCAGGTAAAGCTGAGATGGTCCAAGGCATGGCGGTGAATTAGCCAAAAGCCCTAGGGGAGGGGGTAAGAATAAAGGCTTCACGTTACGATTACAATCAAGGAAAAGAAAAGAATCAAAGTAAAATTCAAAAAAATCAATATATTTTGCTAAAAGCTTGAAAAGCAAGTCAAGGTGGAGATTGCTGTGAAATTGCCTTGTTTTCAAGAGGAGATATGGTCACATGTTTCTTTTCAGGTACATTCAGATTTTCTTTCTAGTGGACTCCGAATAGAACTCAAATTTTATTTATTGAAGAATTTGTTTCTAAAGATTGAAGAGTCTAAAATTATTCTAGATTAAAGAAATAAACTCCTACAAAGGTTGATCAAGTTCGTAAAGCATCCGACGGTCAAGATCATCTCATAGTTCGAACAGTATTTGTATTGTAAAATTTTATAAATAAGAATTATAATCTAGTATATTGTAACACAAGAAGAAAAAATGAAGCAAATGCAAAGGGAAAGGAAGGTGACGGTGAAAAGAGAGAACGAATACCCTTGTAATCTCGAGGGATTCGAGAGGAAGATTAGATATCTTATACCAATTTTATTAATAAAATTCTCTCAAGTTCTCTCCCCGTGGACGTAGACCGGTTTTGACCGAACCAAATTCTCATGTTATTTCTCATTTGTCTTGGTTTGATGTTATATCCCGATTGTTAGTGTGGTCTCAACATGACCATCAGGATCCTAAATCACCAATGCTACTCATAATCAAGAAAAATATACATACATTATTATAATATAAACATCAAAATGAGAAGTGTTCAATAGTGTCTCACTTCAAGACGTTGAATACTCACATATGAATTGGTATTATTGAGGGCCACAGTTGCCTCTTCCTCTGAAGACATCATGATGAATGCCATCAAAATCACCTAGAGGGGGGTGAATAGGTGACTATGCTAATCAATTGGAACTTAAAAATTTATGATGCAACAAGTGAATATAACTATGAAAATGAAGAGCAAGTACAATATGAATCAAGTAGATAAAGCAAGATAATTAAAGTAGCAAGAATTAAGAGCAAGTAAGAATAAACCAAACGCAAACACGAGGAATTTTTTCGAGGTTCGAGCACCCAGCTCTACGTCCTCGCCTCCACCCAGAAGGATTTCTAATCACTATAATATCACAAAAAATTACAACCAACGGAGTACCCAACTCCACAACTTTAAGTACAAGTTCTCTCTTGGTGATCAAAAGATCACAAACTATCTTTTGTAAACTCCTCTTTCCCTTACAAGAGCCCTGTAGAGTAATGATTAGTATTGAAGCTCAAATAGTGTAAGTGAAAAAGAAAATGAACTAGAGAGAGTTTAGAAAATGAAACTTTAGCGATGAGAGAATCTTCAGCACGAAAACCAAGAACCAAACTCTCTTGAAAACTTTTGAAGACTTTGAAACTTTTGTATATAGCTTGATTGTTTTTCTTGTTATTAAAAACATAGCCCTAATGACCACTATTTATAGGATAGGGTTAGGGATCAAAAGGTAAACACATATAATATCAATAAGGAAGATTTTGACCCATAAATTATCCCCTAAATTCGTTTAAAAACGAAAAACACCAATTAAAACGTGTTTAAAAAACTAGCTGTTATGACTGAAACGGCTACCTCGGTCGGCCGGCCGGTCGACCGGGATTCAAATAAAAAGAGCCGTTGTAGGCTATCGGTCGACCGCCCGGTCGGCCGAAACAAACAGAGAGTGGAACCACTTCAGTCGGCCAGCCGCCCGGTCGACCGAAGGTTCCGGTCGACCGGTAAACATGCACACTGATACATCAAAACAGACAGTATACCAGTCGACTGGGTCGGTCGACCGGTTTGACCTGACATAGTGACGGTCGACCGGTCGGTCGACCGGCTCAGGCCAAAAGCTGAAATTCAAACACAATTTTAAGGAGATTTTGATATGTAATAAAATATTTTTGATATGAAAACATGTATAATGCTTAAAATAGAGTTTATAAACAGAAGACTTTATATTAAAATATTTTGTATATCTTTATAGGGAATATATCTAGGAAAATCATGTGCGCAAAAACATGTGTGTAGGAGTTTCAATCCTATTCACTATCCTTTAACAAAACTACAAAAACTAGAAACAAAACTAATGAATTATCTTGATCAATCTTGAAGTCTTGAGCCATGAATAGTCTTGCTAGAGCCTTCTCTTCTATGATCCTTTCTTGATGTACCATAAGTCTTCTTTGATCCATGAACCTAGAAGATCTTACAATAGCTAAGCAATGGCTTCCAAACATGGTACAAAACCTGAAACTTATCTTGAATAAACTTATTAGTACCAACTAGCTCTTATTTGTTTTGTTATCATCAAAACTCTAAACAAATGGAGAGTGTAACCTTTTGGGCCAACAATCTCCCCCTTTTTGATGATGACAAAACAAATAGGCTTTGTTAAAAATAAAGGAGAGCTCTAAGCTCCCCCTCAAATTATGCTATATTTAAACAATTAAAAAAATGCAATATGCAAGCAAAAACTATGAAACTAAGAATCATGAGGTATAAAACACTTGCAAAACACTCAAACTTTAAATACAAGAAAAATCATAAACACTTTGCAAAAACAAATACAAACTCAAACCTTATTCTCCCCCTTTTTGTCATACATCAAAAAGGATAAAAACTTTTATTCGATAACACAAATATTTAGTTCACCACAAATAAAGGAGAATCTAGCAAAATCAAGTGGTTTAGTGAAAATATCGGCAAGTTACAAATCCGTAGAAACATAATCAATATCTATATCACCTTTCTCAAAATGATCTCTAAGAAAGTGATGCCTAATCTCAATGTGCTTGGTCTTACTATGTTGATTTGCATTCTTGGTCATATGAATAGTACTAGTATTATCACAAAATATTTTTATATGATCATAATGTAAATCATAATCAAGGAGAGTATGTTTCATCCAAAGGACTTGTGCACAACAAGCCCCCGCTGCAACATACTCCGCCTCGGCGGTTGAGAGTGCTACAGAATTTTGTTTCCTAGAGGACCATGAAACAAGACAATTACCAAGAAATTGACATGACCCACTAGTACTCTTTCTATCTACTCTATAACCCGCATAGTCAGCATCCGAATAACTTATCATTGAAAAATCTCCGGTTTTCGGATACCATAGACCCATTCCAATTGTGCCCTTAATATAACGAATGATGCGTTTTACCGCAATAAGATGAGACTCTTTAGGACACAATTGGAATCTAGCACAGAGACACACACTAAACATGATGTCCGGCCTACTTGACGTCAAATATAACAAACTTCCTATCATGCTTCTATATAATTTAATATCAACACATTTACCTAATTCATCCTTATCAAGTTTGGTTGTAGTTGCCATGGGAGTGTTGCAAACTTTTGAATTTTCAAGTCCAAACTTCTTTACGAGTTCCTTTGCATACTTGGCTTGACATATGAAATTCCCATCTCGCAATTGCTTGATTTGGAGTCCAAGGAAGAAATTCAATTCACCCATAGAAGACATTTCAAACTCACTTTGCATAACCTTTTCAAACTCCTTGCATAAAAACTCATTAGTAGAACCAAAAATTATATCATCAACATAAATTTGCACAATTAAAATGCCATTATCAACATGCTTAGTAAAAAGAGTTGTGTCTACTTTGCCTTTAACAAAATCATTTGAAATTAGAAAACTAGAAAGCCTTTCATACCAAGCTCTTGGAGCTTGTTTCAATCCATACAAAGCTTTATCAAGTTTAAAAATAAAATTTGGATGAACATGATCAACAAAACCGGGAGGTTGTTCAACATAAACTTCTTCATTTATAAAACCATTTAAAAATGCACTTTTCACATCCATTTGAAAAAGTTTAAAATTTTTAAAAGATGCAAAAGCTAGTGTTATCCGTATGGCTTCAAACCGTGCTACGGGTGCAAAGGTCTCCTCAAAGTCAATTCTTTCAACTTGAGTGTAACCTTGGGCCACTAACCTAGCTTTATTCCTAATAACATTTCCGAACTCATCCAACTTGTTTCTAAGATCCACTTAGTACCAATTATTGGTCTATCGTGGGGCCTAGGAACAAGATGTCAAACTTGGTTGCGCTCAAATTGATTGAGTTCCTCTTGCATGGCTAGCAACCAATATGAGTCCGTCTCGGCTTCGAGAATGCTTTTGGGTTCAAAATGAGAAATGAATGCAAAGTTACCACATAAGTCATGGAGCTTGGAGCGAGTTGTTACCCCTTTAGATACATCACCTATGATGAGTTCCTTGGGGTGATTTGTAGCGTATCTCCAATCTTTAGGAAGCGGTTGAGAGCTTTCCTCTCTATCTTCTTGAACATCACCAATAGGTTCTTACTTTTCTTCTTGAGCGGGTGAGTCCTTCAAGGATAGTCTCTCCATGTCTTCACCTAATGGGTCAATCTCTACAACATTCTCAACAACCACATTAGATTCTTCAAATTTAACATGCATGGATTCTTCAATAGTAAGGGAAGATTTATTGAATACTCTATATGCTTTACTAGTAGAAGAATATCCAACAAAATAGCTTCATAAGCCTTAACATCAAATTTACCCAAGTTATCTCTTGTATTCAAAACAAAACACTTGCATCCAAAAACTTTGAAATATGAAACATTTGATTTTCTAGAATGATACATTTCAAAAGATGTTTTGGAAGAATTTTTACACAAATAAATACGATTTGATATGTAGCATGCGGCGTTTACGGCCTCAGCCCATAGATATTAAGGGAGGTCATATTCACTTATCATTGTCCTAGCCATCTCTTGAAGTGTTCTATTTTTCCTTTCTACAACTCCATTTTATTGTGGAGTTCTAGGACATGACATTTCATGCTTGATTCCCTTTTCATCACAATAAGTCATGAAGAGTTGGTTAACAAACTCACCACCTCTATCACTCCTTATCTTCAAAATCGAAAAACCTTTTTCTTTTTCAACCCTTTTTCGAAAAATCTTGAAATGAGAAAAAATTTGATCTTTATTTTCCAAAAAGAAAACCCAAGTAAATCAGGAAAAATCATCAACTAAAACAAATGCATATCTCCTACCATTTAAGCTTTTAGTTTTAGTTGGTCCAAAAAGATCCATATGAATTAATTCTAATGGCCTTGTTGACATGATATCCTTGATTGGTTTGAAAGAAGACTTGGTTTGTTTCCCACGTTGGCATGCACTACAAATGCGGTCTTTTTTAAATTTTAAGTAAGGAATACCCTTCACCAATTCCTTAGAATTAATCCTAGAAAGATGTTCAAAAGATGCATGTCCTAATCTTCTATGCCAAAGCCAAGAATTTTCATCAAAAACCTTCAAGCATTTAGTAGAACAATCCAAATTAAACATGTCAATAATATAAACATTATCATCACGAAATCCGGTGAGAATACAATCATTGGTTTTGCAATCAAAAATCTTGCAAGAAGAACATCAAAAACAACTTTAAGTCCACGATCACAAAGTTGACTTATACTAAGTAAATTATGTTTTAAACCATCAACAATAACAATATTTTCTATAATATGAGATGCACCAATTTGAATGTTACCTATACCGATGATAGTACCCTTGGAGTCATCCCCGAAGGTGACGGTGCCACCTTCCATGTACCTTGATAGGGTTGTAAATTTGTTGATATCCCATGTCATGTGTCTTGAACAACCACTATCAAGGTACCACCGCTCCTTACGTCTTGGAGCCTTGGTGTGTACCTACATCAAATAGCTTAGGACTTGATTTTGGTACCCACATTTTCTTGGGTCCTAAAGAGTTAGTACCATGAACCCAAACATGATTATTTGATCTATTTACTTGGTCATAGCAAAACTTAGCCAAATGTCCATTCTTACCACAATAAGTATACTATACACTCTTCCATATTTGAAAGCATAATGAGTGTGAGACTTGTGAGCATGAGTGTTGTGTGAAGTGTGAGCATGAGAAATCTTTACAGAAGAATCTTTAGCATGAGAAGTGTGTTTTTTAGAAAATTTTTCTTCAAGTTTCTTTGTGTTAAAAGCACAATCTTTCAAAACCTTCTCAAAATCAACCATTTTAGTTTTTAAAGAAGAAATTTCTTTTTCATCAATCTTAGAAAATTTTGCTTTGCAAGCAACTTTATAAGCCCTAAATTCTTTTTGGATAGAAATGAGATTGAAAGAAATTTCATCTTTTTCTTTAGAAACCATAGCAAGTTGATTTTTAAGAAAAGCAACTTCCTTTTTCAATTTTGAACACTCAATCTTTTTATTATCATATGTTTCGGAGAGTTCAACAAAAGCATGTACAATAACTTCTTCAGATAACTCATCATCTTCATCAAGAGGTTGTGGGGTTACCTTAGGTGTGTTTGCCATGAAACACATGTTCGCCGTGTCTACCTCGTCTTCGGATTCGCTTTCCGAATCCTATGTGGCTTTGTAGGCTTTCTTTTCGACCGGCTTCTTTGGCTTGAAGGAGGAAGTCATCTTCTTCTTGAAATCCGGGCAATCAGCCATGATATGTCCGGGTTTTCGGCAATTGTAGCAAATAATTCTTCTCTCCTCTTTACCTTCTAATTTTCTTCGGAAGTTGAGCTTGTTCTTCCGGTACATCCTTTTGACGTTTCGCACAAGAAGGGAGAGCTCCTCATCTTCTTCTTCGTCTTCTTCATCTTCTTCATCGTCTTCAAGAGTGGATGACGATTTGAATGCTAAGGACTTCTTCTTTAGCGGAGCGGCCTCTTCTCTTGCCTTCTTTTCCATCTCATGGGTCTTTAAGTTCCGAATGAGACTCATGAGGTCCATTTCATCCTTGTCGTTCAGTTCTTTCAAGGTGGTGTGGCCTTTATCTCCCATGATCAAGGAAGAACCCGAATCACTTTTCGCACCTTTTGGTCATTGGAAATATCATCACCTAAAGAAGAAAGAGCATTGGTGATTTTAGTAAACCTTGTAATCATACAATCAATGGTTTCATCATCAATCATTTTAAACAATTCATATTGGGACCTTAAGATATCTATCTTAGCTCTCTTAACTTGTGAAGTCCCCTCGTGTGCGACCAGCAAGTGTTGCCAAACCTCAGGCGGATTGGCAATGAATTACCCGTGTAAGGCCATCCTCATTCAAGGCGGTTAGGAGGGAGTTTTGGGCTTTTGAATTAGCCTCATATTCTCTAAAGGTAAAGTCGGACCATGTGCTTTCATCACTATCGGGTCTAATATAGGGTTTGGTCAAGGCTTTTGCAACTAAGCTACCTAAAGATTGTAAAAAAATAGTCATCTTAACCTTCCAAATAGAGAAATTAAGTCCATCAAATTTAGGAGGGGTTTTGATGTTATCGGCCATGTTTACTAGTGTATGAATGAAAGAACGCAAATGTTGATTAGCAAATTTTTAAGGATCTCTCTAAGGATGTTAAGCCAAACCTAGAGTCCAAGCTCTGATACCAATTGAAAATCACCTAGAGGGGAGTGAATAGGTGATTATGCTAATCAATTGGAACTTAAAAATTTATGATGCAACAAGTGAATACAACTATGAAAATGAAGAGCAAGTACAATATGAATCAAGTAGATAAAGCAATATAAAGTTAGCAAGAATTAAGAGCAAGTAAGAATAAACCAAACGCAAACACGAGGAATTTTTCCGAGGTTCGAGCACCCAGCTCTACGTTCCCGCCTTCACCCAGAAGGATTTCTAATCACTATAATATCACAAAGAATTACAACCAACGGAGTACCCAACTCCACAACTTTAAGTACAAGTTCTCTCTTGGTGATCAAAAGATCACAAACTATCTTTTGTAAACTCCTCTTTCCCTTACAAGAGCCCTGTAGAGTAATGATTAGTATTGAAGCTCAAATAGTGTAAGTGAAAAAGGAAATGAACTAGAGAGAGTTTAGAAAATGAAACTTTAGCGATGAGAGAATCTTCAGCACGAAAACCAAGAACCAAACTCTCTTGAAAATTTTTGAAGACTTTGAAACTTTTGTATATAGCTTGATTATTTTTCTTGTTATTAAAAACATAGCCCTAATGACCACTATTTATAGGATAGGGTTAGGGATCAAAAGGTAAACACATATAATATCAATAAGGAAGATTTTGACCCATAAAATATCCCCTAAATCCGTTTAAAAACGAAAAACACCAATTAAAACGTGTTTAAAAAATTAGCTGTTATGGCTGAAATGGCTACCTCACTCGGCCGGCCGATCGACCGGGATTCAAATAAAAAGAGCCGTTGCAGGCTATCGGTCGACCGCCCGGTCGGCCGAAACAAACAGAGAGTGGCACCACTTCAGTCGGCCAGCCGCCCGGTCGACCGAAGGTTCCGGTCGACAGTCCGGTCGACCGGTAAACATGCACACTGATACATCAAAACAGACAGTATACCAGTCGACTGGGTCGGTCGACCGGTTTGACTGACATAATGACGGTCGACCGGCTCAGGCCAAAAGCTGAAATTCAAACACAATTTTAAGGAGATTTTGATATGTAATAAAATATTTTTGATATGAAAACATGTATAATGCTTAAAATAGAGTTTATAAAAAGAAGACTTTATATTAAAATATTTTGTATATCTTTATAGGGAATATATCTAGGAAAAGAATGTGCGCAAAAACGTGTGTGTAGGAGCTTCAATCCTATTCACTATCCTTTAACAAAACTACAAAAACTAGAAACAAAACTAATGAATTATCTTGATCAATCTTGAAGTCTTGAGCCATGAATAGTCTTGCTAGAGCCTTCTCTTCTATGATCCTTCCTTGATGTACTATAAGTCTTCTTTGATCCAAGAACCTAGAAGATCTTGCAATAGCTAAGCAATGACTTCCAAACATGGTACAAAACCTGAAACTTATCTTGAATAAACTTATTAGTACCAACTAGCTCTTATTTGTTTTGTTATCATCAAAACTCTAAACAAATGGTGAGTATAACCTTTTGGGCCAACATGCCAATCTTCTATTCCTAGTTTTATTATACATTGAAAGCTGGACAACACAACTAGATACACAAGTAACACAACTAATCAATAATCAGAGCATAAAGAATAACAAGTTTAGAAACTAGTCAACTGTGCTGATTAAATAAGAATTATCACTCAACAAACCCCAAAGTTCTCTTACGAACAAAGTTAAAGCAAAGCAACCAACTCAAAGATTAGCATCACCATCATTTAAGCCATTTCCACCAAAATAGGTTGACCAATGAATTGACACTAAATAGTGGGAGCAGTCCAAAAGAAGTTAACAAAACGTAACCACCAAGTGTCAAATTGATATCAATCCAAGGTTCTAAATATCAGATATCGGGATCGTATCGGATAGGTTTTTTTTCATATCAGATATCAGATATCGGGGGAGATATCGGGGATACACGAGCATATCGGGCATTCATATCGGACACTATATAATGAAATATTGATAGCTAAAAGTTGATTTAGTGTCATAGATATCATCTACCTAATAAAAATGATATAATATGCATGCAAAGACAGTAAAAAATAATGTACATTTGCAGGCAGTTGTGCAATAAATAAGTTATGTCATATAAGACGATATTTCGCCGATTTATCGCTCGATATCGGGTAATTTATAGGCCGATATTTCAAATATCGGTCGTTTTTTGCTGCAAACGATATGGCGAACAATTTTCCCATATCATATCGGCAACAGGCAAAAAGGGATATATCGGCCTATATCTCAGCCGACTCGGCCGATATTTAAAACAGGGTATCAACCCTTTGAATTGGTGCCAAATTCCTACATGTGAAACCGCTGGACAATAGAAGCTTATCAAAGAATGTTAGCATTGGCTAAGCACCTTAAGGTCTTGCCACTAAAAAGCAACCATCCCAAATTCTCCTAAACAAAGATAATACGTAAGGGAAGATGATAAGATAGTTGTGACAATCATCTCAGTGTATGGTAGATTGAGTTTAGGAACATCTGCCTCCTGTTTCAGCTAGTTTTGAAATTAAGCATAGAAATTATGGATGAAGGGAAAAACCTACTTAGAACATGGACTTCTCAACCAGACTAGTATTCAACATGCATTCTAGAACTTTCATCAGTGATACAATGGCTTCTACAATTATAGATGTTATATGTTAAAGAAGACTTGAAGGGCATTGGTTGCAAAGTCATGAAGTATCTTCATAGACCGAAGGAAGGATCATCACGATGAATTTGACTCTTTTACCAAAAGTTCTGAATGTAAAGTAAAGAGTATAATCACTTTGTGCGGTGTAGTAGGAGTTTTTGAGAAAATACTTATTCTTGTCTGGTACATTGAGAACATACTTCTAGTTTGTTTGATATGGGATACCTGTTCTACGACTTGGCTAAAGAAAGTTGCTAGGACAAAATCTTCACCTAGGTAAGGCAAAATATCAAACTAAAATCAAAAAGCATAGAACAAACATTATCCCAAAGTAAGTCTGTCTTTGAGAATTTGATAACCTTGAGGTTTGTAAAGAGAACTTTCTTAAAACTAAAAGTTTTCAAACAACTGCAAAGCAAATGATGCTCTTGGTCTTATCCCTACACTAACACAGTCGAGCTTAACATTTGCACAAGTGAGTGTATCATTTAAAGCAATGTGCATGTAATTGGTTTCTATCATCAATTGATGGCTGAGATCCTTGAAAATGGCATTAAAAAGAGAATTCTGTTTGTACTTTTTTTTAGATAAATTTTTTTGCACTTACAATGACAAATGACCACTAATTAGTTCAAAACACAACAAACCTTCAATAGGAACTAGAAAGTCACCTTAATCACAAACTCCAACAAGTGCATTTTCTATATTTTTCTCAAAAGCTAGATCAATAAGCTTTCAACCTATGCAAAACTAATAGACCCAAGCAAAAATTAATTACAAGGACAATCCCAATTTGAAGCAAATACAAAGAAATCAGTCACTCCACCACAAAAATAGGAAAAACCCAGCAAAACCCAGCAACACAACAAGCTAAAGCTTCACAAACAGAACCCAACAATCCAAATTCTCCAAAAACTACAGGAGAGAAAGAAAGAGATGAACCTCAACATCGAGCACAGTCCCGTGCTTCTCAAAGAGGGCTCTGATGTCCTCAGCGGTACAAGTCCACGGTATATTCTGGGCAATCAGCCTTCTTCTATCAGAGATCTCTACTGCTGATTCCTCTATCTCATCCCTTCATCCATAATTAAAACCCAACAACTTTTCCATTATCCAAATTAAATATTAACTTATCTTGCTTATATTAAATACTAACTTTTATTATTTTTTTGAATAAATTCATAGATGGATCATGAGCATAAGATCTCTTATAGAGTCAGGAATTTGTAAACATATGCTTTGGCTCTGTGCAGAAGAGCCATCATAAAGATCTCTGATATAACATTTTCTGACGTAAACGAAGAAT
Organism: Agave tequilana; assembly: GCA_038442645.1. Lineage (NCBI taxonomy): Eukaryota > Viridiplantae > Streptophyta > Magnoliopsida > Asparagales > Asparagaceae > Agave > Agave tequilana. The sequence continues at coordinate 16,200 of JAVJIF010017143.1, read as the reverse complement.
TATCAGGATTTAGGCTTAGCTCAATCATAACGTTCTAAAATGTAATTTAAATAGAAGCAAAGGACATTTTGGCAAAAAAGACAATTTTTGAGAAGAAAGCAAAATAATAGAAAAAGTTGTGCCCGCCAGGAGTCAAACCTGGATCTCCATCGAATAGAATTCAATTGCCTTTCCGTTGAGCTACAGGCACTTGTTGTTCAACGGTTATTATTTTAGTATAATTAACGTTTAATAATCAATATTGCCTCCTTAAATCATCTATTTAGGGCATTTGGGGTGTCTAATAAAATCATAAAAAAAGGGGAATTTGTGTAAATTTTAAGTAGTTCATTATCTCTTTTAGGGGACTATTTGCATAAACAAGGAAATACGAAACCTTGCTATAATCATGATTTTAAAATTTTTTATTCTTTTTAAGAAAAAGAAAAATGGTCTTTCTCCATCCTAATTATTTAAGTTAAATTCACCTGTAGGGATTGAACCTGGAACCTCCGACTTGTAAGGGAGGGGTTTTATCAATGAGCTAACTCGTTGGTTTAAATCTTTATATTCTTAATAAAATTTCAAATTTCATGTTATTTTGTTTAGGTGCATGGTTGTGCTTATTAGATTGTTTAAATTCCTGATTTTTTCAAAATCCATAAAGCACTAATAACTCTGAGTTTTTCTATTAAACATCTAAAAACAGCCTAAGTAATCGATTTGTTCAATAGATATTTAATAGTGTCTTTAGGAAATAGGTCCGTAAGAAATAATAAAATTGGATATTAGTCCCCATAAATTTCATGCTCATATATTAGTTCACAACAACTTGAGACTACTCTTGTTAATAGTTGCCCTAGCTCTGACAAATATTTCATTAGTTTTAACAGATGCACACTCCTAGACAAAAGTAAAAAAGTTCTTTTTATTACTTCAAAATTTTGAAATTGTGTTTGGAGTAATACTTTTATATTCTAACACGCTCCGCAAGTCGAGCGCCGTTTATTTATGGACCAAAAGTTGGGTTTGCGTAGCGGTATTTTCTTTAATTTGCTTTTTCAAATACGTACCCGATGAAAATGGTATTTGAGTTGCTCTGATACTATATTAAAGTCCCTTTTATTGCATCAAAACTCTGAAGTTATGATGGGAATTGAGAGTAATACATTTATATTTTAGCATTCACCAAAGTCCATTTAAACTTCCTCACTCTCCTCTTACAAGCAATGACCAAATAAATATAGATGTATTATTCGATCTAATAAAACGAGTCTTGCATAAATAGAAAATATAGTATCACTTCAAGAATATTCTAATTTATAAACAAAAAAACTAATGGAGGAGAGTTTTTGTCCAAATTTATAAGATTTAGGGTTCAATACAGAAATATGAAAATTTCGGGTGTGAATACGAAATTTAAGAAAGATTTCGGGTGTCCATATTAAAAAAAAAAACCCTCTAAATAACATATCTTAACTCTAATAAACACTATTGTAGGCTGTTTAAAGTTCACTAGAAGAAAAGTCCTCAAAAGCAGAGTTCCAAACTCCAGACGCAGGGTTAATTGTTGGCCCGGAGGCCTTCCTCTCTAGTTTTGATGATGATTAACTCATGTAGTTATGTTTACTAATAATCTTGTGATTTTAGTTTCAGATCATTAATCAAGATATTAGTTGGTGACTGCTTCAAAAAGAGGAGTTTCGAAGCCTTCACATGGTGATTCCAGTGCCCGAGCATCAAGATCATACCTTTGCACTCGGTGGATCACGTTTGGGATCGAGTCGGCTTGAAGATGAAGATCATCAAGCAGACTTAGGTATCATAGTTTAGTTTTGTGTGTTTTAGATCCATTTGTAAAGATAAGAATAGTTGATATGCTCAAGTGCACAACACACACAAGTTTTATGTTTTGGAATTTGTTTTCATGAATAGATTGATCAAAACAAGTTTACTTTATTTTTATGTATATTAGATGTGCTCTATATACATATATGCTTACATGACTTATACAAACTTAGTTTGACATACCTATTCATGTAGTTTTATGTTTTGGTATTTTTAACAAAACATATTTTTAGATTTAAAAACAAAAACTATGATATATATATGTTTCATGTATATTGGACTTATGTCCATATGCAACATACTTCAATGTGTTTAAATATCATGTTTTTGTATTTCTATGAGTTTTAGGAAAAATCAGATTTCCTATTGAAAAATCCAAGTTTGATAAAATATAAGTTTTGGTTTTTGGTAAAAAATGTTAAGACACAAAAATAGTTCAAATTGCTTGATATTTGAGTTGAAATTTTTATCATAGGTTTATATATCAATGCAAAATGGTCAAACTATTTTTGGGGATTTTTACAAGATTTACAAGATTTATTAGAATATTTTTTAACATGTTTTTCTGACCCAGGACAGTGGCTGACAGGCCAGGTCAGTCGACCGCACGGTCGACCGCACCAAGGGCCGGTCGATCGAGCGGTCGACCGACGTGCACAGCCTTGTGCACGTCTGGAAGGCAATGGGCCGGTCGACCGGGCGGTCGACCAGACCAGAGAGCTTTGCTCTCTGTATCTGGGCGGTCGACCGGTTTGCCCAACGGTCATATTTATGACCGTTGGCGGTCGACCGGGCGGTCGACCGTACGCCTGTCAGGCTGACAGATCAGCCTAACGGCTAGTTTTGTTTTGGGGTTATAAATACCCCATTGCTTGGTGTTTTTAACTAAGTTTTCTAGAGCTAAAATTTCTCTCCTTTCTTAGTGTTTAAAATAAGTTTTCAAAAGAGTTTAAGTGCCAAAAAGATTTATCTATTTGTTTTTAAAGTGTTTTGGTTTATTTCAAAGAAATTAGGTTTTTGGGAAGTTGTTTTCTGATCTAAAATTTCCATATCTATTTGGTATTTTCCCAAGAGTATTTCTTTGATCAAAACACTTTTTTTTCCACACTTGAGCCGATATCTTCTATCCTAATCTATTAAGATCTTTGTTTTTGTGGAAAAAGAGAGTTTGTGGTCTTTGTAACCACTTGTTGTAAAAATCCTTGCTTTGATTGGGTTGCTCCCTCTTTGGTAGAGGTTGAGGTTTGTGGTTTGCTCCCTCTTTGATAGAGGTTGAGATTGTGTTTTACTCCCTCTTGGTGAGGTGGAGTTGGAGTTGGTTTGTATCCCTCAAGTGTGAGGTGGATTGGTTGTTGTTTGGCTATGGGCCTACCCCTCGGTTGTGAGGCGGAATTTGAGAGAGGAGTTCGGTACTCCCTTGTTGTACAAATCCTCCTCGGTGGAGGTTCCCTCGGTGGGAGTCCTCGGTGGACAAGATAGTGGATTGGAAATCCTTCTCGGTGAAGGCGGGGACGTAGAGCTAGGGGCTCGAACCTCGAAACATATCTTTGTGTTTGCGTTTGATCCATTGTCTCTAAACCCTCTCTCTCTTTTATTTGTGCAAAGCATCATTCTTAGCATCATATCATATTTGCTTGTGTTGTGCCTTGCATCATTCATATTGTTATCTATCCTTTATATGCTTGGCTTGCTTGTGTGTGCCTCACTTATACTTAACCACAAGAGCTTCATATAGCACCTCAACCCTTATCTAGGGGAATCAAGAGGAGTTAGTTCAGAGCCCTTCACGGGGAATTCGGCTACACTTGTTGGTTATATTAAGTGTGTTGTAAAATAGTTTTTAGCTTCCGCATTTAGTTTCTTGATTAGCATTATCACCTATTCACCCCCCTCTAGGTGCTTTCAATTGGTATCAGAGCCTACGCTCCTGATACATAGGCTTAACATCCTAGGAGTGAGATCCTTGTTTGCTAATCTACCATTTGCATTTGCACATTTGTTTGCTTGCACACATTTAGTTTGCACTCATGGATAGCCCTCCTATGTTTGATATTTCTAAACTTGATATTTGGAAGGTCAAGATGAGTTGCTATTTGAAGACCCTAGGCTTGCATGTCTTTCTTGCCGCTACCAAGAAATGCTATCTTGGTAACCGCAATCATATAGGGGCCAATGCACAAGCCCTTGAGGCCATTAGAAGCACGCTTTTAAGAGAACATCTTTTGCTTGTTTCTAATCTTGATTCCGCTTTTGCAGTGTGGAATAAGTTGACAACCACAACCACCTCCGAGCTTCAAATGCCAATCCATCAAGAAGAGAAATCTAGTGGAGATGAATCTGAGCCACAACAATGCTATACGGTCCAAGGGAATGACTCCCTTGAGGTACACTCGGAAACCCACTTAGATGATGATGATGCTAGTTCTTCAAATGATTATGTTGATGCCCATGCTTTAAATGAAGAACTATCTATTGTGTGTGAAAAATTGTTTGAAAAATATAAGATTTTGAAAAAGAAAAGTCTAGGCCTTAACAATAAAAATAAAAATTTGATTTCTAGACTTTGACATTATTTTGCAAGAGAAAGAGGAGATTTCTAATGAAAGGGATTCATTGAAATCTCAACTTGAACTTGCTTTAAAAGAAAATAAAATTTTAAAATCTAAAAATGATTGTGAAACACTTTTAAAGAAAAATGAAAATTTGTCTTCAAAAGTTGAATTTGTTTTAAAAGAAAATGATTCTTTGAAAAGAGAAATTGATTTTATTTCAAAAGAATTAGAAATTTGTTTAAATAAAATAAATCTTTGAAAAATGATATTGTTTCTCATGTTTGCCATGCTTCACCTAGAACACCTATTGCATGCCACACTTCTTCTTTAATTGAAAAAGATATATCTATGCTTAAGAAGAGTGTTGATTGTTTGGGCTCCACTTTGAGCCAATGTGTTGTAGGCCACACACGTTTGGAATTTTTGTTTCGAAAGAAACAAGTTCCATCTATTCATGTACACCCTCCACGGCATACACATGCTTCTCACGGACACCATAACACGATGTATGCTCATGTGTACACTTGTACACATTGTGGACGTAAGGGCCACCTTACTAAATTTTATTATGATAGAATACATGTTTCAAATTTAGCGAATAATTTTATTTGGGTTAGAGAAGGTACTAACTCCCATGGACCCAATAAGATATGGGTACCAAAGACCACCCCTCTTATGTTTGATGTAGGTGTGGGCTCTCGCATGACGTGAGAGTAGAGGTACCTTGGAGTGGATGCGTTCCGAGCTTCATGGAGACTATTTGGATGCATCACTTTCAAGGGATGTTTGGTGGAGAGGACCACCATGTTTTGGAGTCATGGAGAGTTGTCTCATAGGTTTTGTTAACGGTCTCTTACTCCTTATTTATTTTTGCATGCTTTTCATGTTCATTGTTTATAGCATGTTTGATGTTTATAGATTATTTTGAAAATGCCATGATTATTAGATCCTTGACATGCATGTATAGCCTTTTGAGACACCCATGTTTAATATGGACTATTATTTTAGTGTTCTCACCTTTGTTTAGCTATCATGTTTATCATACCTCTAATAACATGTGGATTTACATAATAATCATGTTTATGTTTATCATGTTGATTTATATCATGTTTTGATGCTTCATGACTTGAATATATGTTTAAATGTTTGTTTTCATTAAAACTTGGTATATACTTGTACATATAGTGGGCCACAAATAAATCTATATATGTTTGTACTTGAATGCTTATTTGAACTCATTAAATGTGCTAGTATAGTCTAGTTTTGATGATCCATGCATTTTAAACTTGTATTCCTATTTTTTGATTTGTTTTATGTTTATGAGTTTTCATTTCATGTATATGTTTATTTTGCCAAACTTTAAGATATACATGTATACCCCTTGAGTCATTTGCTTTTCATGCAAATCTTTATTTATTGGACTCAATTGTGTTTGGGGATATGTATGTATACTTCTTGTGTTGACAAAATCATACGTATATCTTGAAATGACATTTGTTTTAATGAAAACTTAGCTTTTCATTTATGCTTTCATGTGTTTATGTTTAAACTTCATGTATATGTCCATCTTGTCCAAACTATTATTATACATATACATCCTTTTTGAGCCACGTGCTTTCAATTGCATATATTTTTGTGGACTCGTTGTGTTTGGATATGTATGTATATTTTAGTTTGTGTAAGACATACATATACCTTGAAGATTATATAGTTTTGATGATTTTCGTGTTTAAGGAATATTGAGCTTAATTGAATACTTTCATGATTATGATCTTCACATTGTACTTGTACACTCACATTTCATGTTTACTCATGTTTTATTTTCATGAGTCATATTTATGCTTCATTGACTTGAGTGGTGAATATCATGTGGATTTCGTGTTTCATGAAAAATTATTTGTTGTTATTCCTTACTTGAAGGATTTCGTACTAGTTAACAAATTTTTCATATAACTAGTTCGTATTCTTCTTATAGTAGAGATTTTCAAGCATACTATAATTTTCAAACCTATTTTTGAAAATCCCTACCTTCTATGGGCGGTTGGATGGGAGATCATGCTCATGTATGCCTTATAGTGAAAATCATTTTAAACTTGAATATGATTGGGAGGATAGGAAATATGAGTTATACACTTGATATTATTGTTGTTTCAATTGGTATCATTGGATTCTTTCAATTGGTATCAATTTTGACTTTTATTGTATACTCATATATTTTCATATATGTATGTTTGCTTTTCAAATAATATCAATTTCAATTAGTATCTATTTTTCATACATATATATTTTGTTTATGCTTAAGCTTGTATGTTTAAATGAATATCATGTTTCAATTGATTAGTTTTCAATTGGTATCCTTAAACAAGCTTATGCATGTTTTTAGTTGGTTTTTCAAAAGGGGGAGAACATTATTTTTATTGTTTTGGTTTTTATCCTTTGTTGATGATTGACAAAAAGGGGAGAATTATTTGAGAGTTTTATATGCATATTTAATGTTTTGCATATATTAAGTTTCATTGATATCTAGAGCATGTTTTGTTTTTGAAAATTTCATTGGTATCTAAAGTCATTTTATTGTTTGTACATATCTATGCATGTTTCATGTTTCATATTCATTGCATATTTATGTTTATTTGTTTATGCATGAGTTAAGGGGGAGCTTCTTTGAAGCTTAACTTTAATCCATGCATATATAACTCCATGAGTTTTGTCATCATCAAAAAGGGGGAGATTGTTGGCCCGGAGGCCTTCCTCTCTAGTTTTGATGATGATTAACTCATGTAGTTATGTTTACTAATAATCTTGTGATTTTAGTTTCAGATCATTAATCAAGATATTAGTTGGTGATTGCTTCAAAAAGAGGAGTTTGGAAGCCTTCATGGTGATTCCAGTGCCCGAGCATCAAGATCATACCTTTGCACTCGGTGGATCACGTTTGGGATCGAGTCGGCTTGAAGATGAAGATTGTCAAGAAGACTTAGGTATCATAGTTTAGTTTTGTGTGTTTTAGATCCATTTGTAAAGATAAAAATAGTTGATATGCTCAAGTGCACAACACACACAAGTTTTATGTTTTGGAATTGGTTTTCATGAATAGATTGATCAAAACAAGTTTACTTTGTTTTTATGTATATTAGATGTGCTATATATATATATATATATATATATATATATATATATATTATATATATATATATATATATATATATATATATGCTTACATGACTTATACAAACTTAGTTTGACATACCTATTCATGTAGTTTTATGTTTTGATATTTTTAACAAAACATATTTTTGGATTTAAAGACAAAAACTATGATATATATATGTTTCATGTATATTGGACTTATGTCCATATACAACATGCTTCAATGTGTTTAAATATCAAGTTTTTGTATTTCTATGAGTTTTAGGAAAAATCAGATTTCCTATTGAAAATCCAAGTTTGATAAAATACAAGTTTTAGTTTTTGGTAAAAAATGTTAAGACACAAAAATAGTTCAAATTGCTTGATATTTAAGTTGAAATTTTTATCATAGGTTTATATATGAATGTAAAATGGTAAAACTATTTTTGGGGATTTTTACAAGATTTATTAGAATATTTTTTAACATGTTTTTCTGACCCAGGATAGTGGCTGACAGGCCAGGTCGGTCGACCGCAACGGTCGACCGCACCAAGGGCCGGTCGACCGACATGCACAGCCCTGTGCACGTCTGGAAGGCAATGGGCCGGTCGACCGGGCGGTCGACCGGACCAGAGAGCTTTGCTCTCTGTATCTGGGCGGTCGACCGGGCGATCGACCGATTTGCCCAACGGTTATATTATGACCGTTGGCGGTCGACCGGGCGGTCGACCGCACGCCTGTCAGGCTGACAGATCAGCCTAACGGCTAGTTTTTGTTTTGGGGCTATAAATACCCCAATGCTTGGTGTTTTTAACTAAGTTTTTTAGCTTCCGCATTATTTGCATAATTTGGCATTAAGTGACCATTAGATTAGCCTTCACCTATTCACCCCCCCTCTAGGTGAACCTTCACTACAAAGGTTGATCAAGTTCGTCAAGCATCCGACGGTCAAGATCATCTCATAGTTCGAAGAGTATTTGTATTGTAAAATTCTATAAATAAAATTATAACCTAGTATATTGTAACACAAGAAGAAAAAAAAATGAAGCAAATGCAAAGGGAGAGGAAGGTGACGGTGAAAAGAGAGAACGAATACCCTTGTAATCTCGAGGGAATTGAGGGAAGTTTAGATCTCTTGTACCAATTTTATTAATAAAATTCTCTCAAGTTCTCTCCCCGTGGACGGAGGCCGGATTTGATCTAACCACGTTAAATCCTCATGTTATTTCTCTTTTGTCTTGATTTTGCTACTTTACTAGTTTTATTTTACAAGTACTACATATTGTCACGGTTTCGCAATGGCAATCACAGTCTTAGACGCACAACAGTTGATGTTATAACCCGATCGTTAGTATGGTCTCAACATGACCATCCAGATCCTAAATCATCAATGCTACTCATAATCAAGAAAATATACATACATTATCATAATATAAACATCAAAATGAGAAGTGGTCAATAGTGTCTCACTTCAAGACCTTGAATACTCACATATGAATTGGGATTATTGAGGGCCACAATTGCCTCTTCCTCTGAAGACATTGTGATGAATGCCAATCCTCCATTCCTAGTTTTATTATACATCGAAAGCTGGACAACACAACTAGATACACAAGTAACACAACTAATCAATAATCAGAGCATAAAGAATAAAAAGTTTAGAAACTAGTCAACTGTGCTGATTAAACAAGAATTATCACTCAACAAACCCAAAAGTCCTCTTACGAACAAAGTTAAAGCAAAGCACCCAACTCAAAGATCAGCATCACCATCATTTAAGCCATTTCCACCAAAATAGGTTGACCAATGAATTGACACTAAATAGTGGGAGCAGTCCAAAAGAAATTGACAAAACGTAACCACCAAATGCCAATTGATATCAACCCTTTGAATTGGTGCCAAATTCCTACATGTAAAACCGCTGGACAATAGAAGCTTATCATAGAATGTTAGCATTGGCTAAGCACCTTAAGGTCTTGCAACTAAAAAACAACCATCCCAAATTCTCCTAAACAAAGATATTATGTAAGGGAAGATGATAAGATAGTTGTGACAATCATCTCAGTGTACGGTAGATTTAGGAACTTCTGCCTCCTGTTTCAGCTTGTTTTGAAATTAAGCATAGAAATTATGGATGAAGGGAAAAACCTACTTAGAACATGGACTTCTGAACCAGACTAGTATTCAACATGCATTCTAGAACTTTCATCAGTGATACAATGGCTTCTACAATTATAGATGTTATATGTTAAAGAGGACTTGAAGGCATTTGTTGCAAAGTCATGAAGTATCTTCGTAGACCGAAGGAAGGATCATCACGATGAATTTGACTCTTTTACCACAAGTTCTGAATGTAAAGCAAAGAGTATAATCACTTTGTGCAGTGTAGTAGGAGTTTTTGAGAAAATACTAATTCTTGTCTAGTACATTGAGAACATACTTCTAGTTTGTTTGATATGGGATACCTGTTCTACGACTTGGCTAAAGAAAGTTGCTAGGACAAAATCTTCACCTAGGTAAGGCAAAATATCAAACTAAAATCAAAAAGCATAGAACAAACATTATCCCAAAGTAAGTCTGTCTTTGAGAATTAGATAACCTTGAGGTTTGTAAAGAGAACTTTCTTAAAACTAAAAGTTTTCAAACAACTGCAAAGCAAATGATGCTGTTGGTCTTATCCCTACACTAACACAGTCGAGCTTAACATTTGCACAAGTGAGCGTATCATTTAAAGCAATGTCCATGTAATTGGTTTCTATCACCATTGATGGCTGAGATCCTTGAAAATGGCAATAAAAAGAGAATTCTTTTTGTACTTTTTTTAGATAATTTTTTTTGTACGTACAATGACAAATTAGTTCAAAACACAACAAACCTTCAATAGGAACTAGAAAGTCACCTTAATCACAAACTCCAACAAGTGCATTTTCTATATTTTTCTCAAAAGCTAGATCAATGAGCTTTCAATCTATGCAAAACTAATAGACCCAAGAAAAATTAATTACAAGGACAATCCCAATTTGAAGCAAATACAAAGAAATCAGTCACTCCACCACAAAAATAGGAAAAACCCAGCAACTCAACAAGCTAAAGCTTCACAAACAGAACCCAACAATCCAAATTCTCCAAAAACTACAGGAGAGAAAGAAAGAGATGAACCTCAACATCGAGCACAGTCCCGTGCTTCTCAAAGAGGGCTCTGTTGTCCTCAGCGGTACAAGTCCACGGTATATTCTGGCCAATCAGCCTTCTTCTATCAGAGATCTCTACTGCTGATTCCTCCATCTCTTCCTCAGTTGCCGCTGCTGCTGCTGTTGGTGAGCTGCTGGCTCGAGTGGTGAGAGAAGTGAAGCGTGGATTGAAAACAAAGGGGATGCTTTGAATTCCTCTTTGTGATGATTGCAGGAGAATGAAGAGGGGAGTGAGGATTTTGTTGAGGGATTGAAGAATTTGGAGTTTGAGTGAAGGGAGACTGAGGGAGTGAAGCGCTGTTGCTTGGAATTGTGCCTCTCAGTAATAATATCTCATATCCAATATATCCGAAAAGGTCGAGAGCTGAAGGAATGAGAAATTTTTTACTCACCGTGATTTGCTCACCGCGAGCATGGTGAGTAGGGGTGTCATCGGATCAGATACGGATCGGATATTATTTCTATCATATCCATATCCGCACCCAACCTTCAGATACGGATACGGATACGGATATTGGCGGATGTGGAAAAATGATATCCGTATCCGCCAAAATCGAATATCAGATATAAATCGGATATTAGCGGATCGGATGCGGATACTAATCGGATATGTTAAAAATGGATATGCTTATAGATAAATTAAACAGAAATACTTATATTACTTTTTATCTCATCTACTACAATATTAAATGTGATACATACTATGATATTATTGTGTACATATCAATACATTCATCGTATTCATTGTCATTTGACTTCTATAACAATAAATTACACGTCCTCCAGTGCTAAATGCCGATTCGGATGTCATGATTGATGTCGAAATACTCAAAATATCATGTGGTGCTCTTGCAAGAATCGAATACTTTTCACTGTTACTTTTTCACCAACTCAAAATTTAAAATCTAATACCTTATTCCATTGAAGAATAGTCTTCTCCATACCGATATTATTATGAAGCACGCAACATTCGGCTATCAGATCGGATACGAATAAGATATTACTTTTACCATATCCGTATCCGCACCTATCTTTCGGATACGGATACGGATACGAATATTGACGGATGTGAAAAAATGATATCCGTATCCGGATTGGAGGCGGATTCGAATGCGGATATCCGCGGATAATCCGTATCCGGTGGCACCCCTAATGGTGAGCCATTGGTTTGAGTGGGCCCCACCGATAGGTCCCACCACCCTGTGATGAGTTAAAATTTGAGTCATGATGAGTTAAAATTTGAGTCTGCCATATATACTATTCATCCGGGGCCCTCATAATTTTCAACATGAATTTTGATTTGTGCCAGAGATCCCACGTTCAAAATCCATGCCAAACAGCCTTAAGAAATTAATGGCTACATATGCCCCCACTTTGGATTAAAATTCAATAAACTTTTCACGTTGGATTTTGTTTTTCATTATCCAAATCCAACGTGTCCATGAAAATGAGCCAACTTGTTTAGGTTTCTTGTTAATTAAAACCAACAACTTTTCCATTATCCAAATTAAATATTAACTTACCTTGCTTATATTAAATACTAACTTTTATTATTTTTTTATTTTTTATTTTTTTGAATAAAATCATAGATGGATCATGAGCATAAGATCTCTTATAGAGTCAGGAATTTGCAAACATAAGCTTTGGCTCTGAGCAGAAGAGCCATATAAAGATCTCTGATATAACATTTTCTGACGTAAACGAAGAATTATCAGGATTTAGGCTTAGCTCAATCATTACGTTCTAAAATGTAATTTAAATAGAAGCAAAGGACATTTTGGCAAAAAAGACAATTTTGAGAAGAAAGCCAAAAATAATAAAAAAAATTTTGTGCCCGCCAGGAGTCGAACCCGGATCTATTGAATATAATCCAATTGCCTTTCCGTTGAGCTACAGGCACTTGTTGCTCAACAGTTGCTCACACAATTTATTTCAATGTAATTAACTTTATTGCCTCTTAAATCATCTATTTAGGGCATTTGGGATGTCTAACAAAATCATAAAAAAAGGGAATTTGTGTAAATTTTAAGTAGTTCATTATCTCTTTTAGGGGACTATTTGCATAAACAAGGAAATACGAAACTTTGCTATAATCATGATTTTAAAATTTTTTATTCTTTTTTAAGAAAAAAAAATTGGTCTTTCTCCATCCTAATTATTTAAGTTAAATTCCTCTGTAGGGATTGAACCTGGAACCTCCGACTTATAAGGGAGGGGTTTTATCAATGGGCTAACTCATTGGTTTAAATCTTTATATTCTTAATAAAATTTCAAATTTCATGATATTTTGTTTAGGGGCATGGTTGTGCTTATTAGATTGTTTAAATTCCTGATTTTTTTCAAAATCCATAAAGCACTAATAACTCTGAGTTTTTCTATTAAACATCTAAAAACAGCCTAAGTAATCGATTTGTTCAATAGATATTTAAAGTAAGTCTTTAGGATATAGCTCCGCAAGAAATAATAAAATCGGATATTAGTCCCCATAAATTTCATGCTCAGATATTAGTTCACAACAACTTGAGACTACTCTTGTTAAGAGTTGTCATAGCTCTGACAAATATTTCATTAGTTTTAATAGATGCACACGCTCCTAGACAAAAGTAATAAAGTTCTTTTTATTACATCAAAATTTTGAAATTGTGGTTGCAGTAATACTTTTATATTCTAACACGTTCCGCAAGTCGAGCGCCGTTTATTTATGGACCAAAAGTTGGGTTTGCGTAGCGGTATTTTCTTTAATTCGCTTTTTCAAATACGTACCGATGAAAATGGAATTTGAGTTGCTCTGATACTATATTAAAGTCCCTTTTATTGCATCAAAACTCTGAAATTATGATGGGAATTGAGAGTAATACATTTATATTTTTGCATTCACCAAAGTCCATTTAAACTTCCTCACTCTCCTCTTACAAGCAATGACCAAATAAATATAGATATATTATTCGATCTAATAAATGAGTCTTGCATAAACAGAAAATATAGTATCACTTCAAGAATATTCTAATTTATAAACAAAAAAACTAATGGAGGAGAGTTTTTGTCCAAATTATAAGATTTAGGGGTCGATACAGAAATAATAAAAATTTCGGTTGTGAATACGAAATTTAAGAAAGATTTTGGGTGTCCATATTAAAAAAAAACCCTATAAATAACATATCTTAACTCTAATAAACACTATTGTAGGCTGTCTAAAGTTCACTAGAAGACAAGTCCTCAAAGCAGAGTTCCAAACTCCAGACGCAGGGTTATTGTTGGCCCGGAGGCCTTCCTCTCTAGTTTTGATGATGATTAACTCATGTAGTTATGTTTACTAATAATCTTGTGATTTTAGTTTCAGATCATTAATCAAGATATTAGTTGGTGATTGCTTCAAAAAGAGGAGTTTGGAAGCCTTCACATGGTGATTTCAGTGCCCGAGCATCAAGATCATACCTTTACACTCGGTGGATCACGTTTGGGATCGAGTCGGCTTGAAGATGAATCGTCAAGAAGACTTAGGTATCATAGTTTAGTTTTGTGTGTTTTAGATCCATTTGTAAAGATAAGAATAGTTGATATGCTCAAGTGCACAACACACAAGTTTTATGTTTTGAAATTTGTTTTCATGAATAGATTGATCAAAACAAGTTTACTTTGTTTTTATGTATATTACATGTGCTCTATATACATATATGCTTACATGACTTATACAAACTTAGTTTGACATACCTATTCATGTAGTTTTATGTTTTGGTATTTTTAACAAAACATATTTTTGGATTTAAAGACAAAAACTATGATATATATATATGTTTCATGTATATTGGACTTATGTCCATATGCAACATGCTTCAATGTGCTTAAATATCATGTTTTTTATTTCTATGAGTTTTAGGAAAATCAGATTTCCTATTGAAAATCCAAGTTTGATAAAATACAAGTTTTGGTTTTTGGTAAAAATGTTAAGACAAAAAATAGTTCAAATTTCTTGATATTTGAGTTGAAATTTTTATCATAGGTTTATATATCAATGCAAAATAGTAAAACTATTTTTGGGAATTTTTACAAGATTTACAAGATTTATTAGAATATTTTTTAACATGTTTTTCTGACCCAGGACAGTGGCGACAGGCCAGGTCAGTCGACCGCAACGGTCGACCGCACCAAGGGCCGTCGATCGAGCTGTCGACCGACGTGCACAGCCTTGTGCACGTCTGGAGGCAATGGGCCGGTCGACCGGGCGGTCGACCGGACCAGAGAACTTTGCTCTCTGTATCTGGGCGGTCGACCGGGCGGTCGACCGGTTTGCCCAACGGTCATATTTATGACCGTTGGCGGTCGACCGAGCGGTCGACCGTACGCCTGTCAGGCTGACAGATCAGCCTAACGGCTAGTTTTGTTTTGGGGCTATAAATACCCCATTGCTTGGTGTTTTTAACTAAGTTTTCTAGAGCTAAAATTTCTCTCCTTTCTTGGCGTTTAAAATAAGTT
The DNA here is from genome assembly GCA_038442645.1 of Agave tequilana. Taxonomy (NCBI): domain Eukaryota; kingdom Viridiplantae; phylum Streptophyta; class Magnoliopsida; order Asparagales; family Asparagaceae; genus Agave; species Agave tequilana. The sequence goes on along the minus strand of JAVJIF010017143.1, from coordinate 1,028 downwards.
TTCAAAAGAGTTTAAGTGCCAAAAGATTCATCTATTTGTTTTTAAAGTGTTTTGGTTTTTTCAAAGAAATTAGGTTTTTGGGAGGTTTTTTTGATCTAAAATTTCCATATCTATTTGGTATTTTCCCAAGAGTATTTCTTTGATCAAAACACTTTGTTTTTCACACTTGAGCCGATATCTTCTATCCTAATCTATTAGGATCTTTGTTTTTGTGGAAAAAGAGAGTTTGTGGTCTTTGTAACCACTTGTTGTAAAAACCCTTGCTTTGATTGGGTTGCTCCCTCTTTGGTAGAGGTTGAGGTTTGTGGTTTGCACCCTCTTTGGTAGAGGTTGAGATTGTGGTTTACTCCCTCTTGGTGAGGTGGAGTTGGAGTTGGTTTGTATCCCTCAAGTGTGAGGTGGATTGGTTGTTGTTTGGCTACGGGCCTACCCCTCGGTTGTGAGGCGGTATTTGAGAGAGGAGTTCGGTACTCCCTTGTTGTACAAATCCTCCTCGGTGGAGGTTCCCTCTGTGGGAGTCCTCGGTGGACAAGATAGTGGATTGGAAATCCTTCTCGGTGAAGGCGGGGACGTAGAGCTAGGGGCTCGAACCTCGAAACATATTTTGTGTTTGCATTTGATCCATTGTCTCTAAACCCTCTCTCTCTTTTATTTGTGCAAAGCATCATTCTTAGCATCATATCATATTACTTATGTTGTGCCTTGCATCATTCATATTGTTATATATCCTTTATATGCTTGGCTTGCTTGTGTGTGCTTCACTTTTACTTAACCACAAGAGCTTCATATAGCACCTCAACCCTTATCTAGGGGAATCAAGAGGAGTTAGTCCAGAGCCCTTCACGGGAAATTCGGCTACACTTATTGGTTGTATTAAGTGTGTTGCAAAATAGTTTTTAGCTTCCGCATTTAGTTTCTTGATTAGCATTATCACCTATTCACCCCCCCTCAGGTGCTTTCAATTGGTATCAGAGCCTACGCTCCTGATACATAGGCTTAACATCCTAGGAGTGAGATCCTTGTTTTCT
>JAVJIF010017142.1:0-96441 GCA_038442645.1 Agave tequilana | reverse complement strand
AGAATAATAACACGACTAATGTGAGTGAAACCAGTCGGTTCATGAACTGCTGCCTAAAGTTGAAGGTTAATAACTTTTGGAAGAAAACGGAGAAAGATCTCTCCTTTTTTTTTTAAAATAAACTTGCCACACTAGTCTCAGATATACTACAAGAAGTTGACAGTCAGAAGAAGTCAATTGAGGATGACCATTTAACTCTAGTTGCTAAAGCTAACAAGTCCTGGAACTACTATTTTGTCCTTTTTAGTTGATGAGTTGCTAAACCAAGGAGCTATGTTCCATAAATTTGATTTTTGTTAGCTACTAAACCTTGAAGAGATGACGCTCTAAAATCAAGGTTAATTTGCTTCTCTGGGCCATTGAAAGAATATTCAGTTTGTTTCCTCTTCAGTACACATAAACTTAATTTTGATTTTATTAATTCATTTGTTCTAAGGATTTAAAAATCTTGCATGTGAAAATTTGTAACATGAAAGGTTGGATGCACGCGCGAGTGTCTCATTCGGGCTACTCATGTGAAACAACAAATTTGTATCTAGATATAGACAATCCAACATGAATTGACTATTATTATTTCAAGTAAACAACTATGGTGAAATTGATAGACAAGCTGCTCTAGTTAGCGCGACTGTCTCATTCGGACTACTTGTGCCAACAGTCTTTTGGACTTGGGAAATATGAATCATGTCAGGTGTAGATTTTAGAAACTGATTTTGACAATATTCATTGGAGATAGAATGTGAAAAATACATGTATTTTCTTCCTTGTAATTAGAAGAAGTATTTGCTGTAATTAAAATAGAGGAAGGAATTTGGTTTTTCAAGTGCAGGAGGGCACACCGAAGTTTGAAGTAACAAGTTACACACTTTCAGCTGCCTTTTCAATTCTTGCAATAACCCTCTTGTAGCAACTTTGTGACCAGCCCGTCGTTGCAGCAAAAAGTTGTCCGGCTAGCGCAATGTCACAAGTGCTCAATTTATTCACTTGTCCAGCTGTTCAAAAAAATATATATCTTTTAATTTCAATATGCAATGAGCATTGCTTCTCTATTATCCTTTTAAATCGACTGTGCAAAAAGAATATTGAAACTTTAATTCTTTTTATTTTGAACAGAAATTAGGAACGAGGGGAGATAGAAACGCGCGGGTGGCGGGGGTAATGGGGCGGGGAGAGCGAGTGTTTTCATTGGTGGCGGGGATCACTAATTAGATTGACATTAACAGCGGGAGCGGTTATTTGCCTAATATCTCATTTATTTTTTTTAGTCCAAGTCAAATACCAACTAAGCGCCACAAAAGTGATAGGTTTTATGCTAAATGAGCCGCCATCTGATGTCCCTTTCCCTCCCCCCACCGCGCCCACCACCCCCCCCCCCCCCCCACCCCCCCACCCCCACCCCCCCACACACACACACACACACACGTAGCTGATTTGTATCTCTCTCTCTCTCTCTCTCTCTCTCTCTCACACACACACACACACACACACACGCACGCACACACATGTAGAGAGAGATAGAGAGATAAACTTGTGTCATTGTGGAAAGATTCGAGCCCGAATTTTTTCCACTAAAATACAACTCTATGATATTTGAATACAAGATTTATTTCATTGAAGTTTCAAATATCTATAGACCAAAAATGAAGTATTTTAAATACTTTTTGACCATGTATCAAGTAGGGGAAAAACAGACAGCCTAAATAGTGAGTTGGTTAGTTTAACGGTAGAACATTTGAAACCTAACAAAATTGGTTTGCACGGTTTTTTAAATGTTTAGATCATGATCAAATGGCTGGATCGAGAATTTTTATGTCTAAAGACATAGATCTAACCAGCTCGCTACTTTCAGTCGTCCATTTTGTGCCGCTTGATGCATGGCAAAAAATATTTAAAATACTTGATTTTTGATTTTTAAATACTTTAAATAATATAAATCAACTTCAAAGGAATGAATCATTTATTCGAATGTCGTAGGCTTACATTTGAGTGAGAAAGATTCGGACTCGAATCCTTCTGAATGACATATAGATATATATATAATATATATATATATATATATATATATATATATATATATATATATATATGAGTTGATCCCCTAAGAACGGTTGCTCATGAATGCATGTGAGAACTTTCACGTGGGCCGTCGGATCTGATAGAGATCTAGTTTTATTTGATTTGATCTATCAGATCCGACGACCCACGTGAAAGTTCTCACAGAAATTCGTGAGAACCGTTCTTAAAGGATCAGCTCCATATATAATATATATATATATATATATATATATATATATATATATATATATATATATATATATAATATATATATATATATATATATATATATATATATATAAAGAAAGAGAGAGAGAGAGAGAGAAAGAGAGAGTGAGAGAGTGAGAGAGAGGTCTTCTTGTGAGAAACTTTCTCATACGAAGACCGTGAGAAAAACATATAAGAGCGATCATGTAGATGATCTAAACCGTACATCTTGATCTACATACTTTATTTAGGTTACCGATAAAAATTCATGCGGTTCTGAACCTTTTCACCATGCAACAAGTGGTTACAAAACATAATTATATTCACAGTCGATAAAGATGTCATTTGATGCATGTGTAAAAAAACTTGAAATCATGTAATTTTTTATTGGTAGACTAACTATAGTATGCAGATCAAGATGAGCAGTACAGATCATTCACAGAATGGCTCCTATATGATTTTCTCAGGAAGCTAATTTTGAGAAAGTTTCTCATTTGAAGTATATACATCGAGAGAGAGAGAGAGTGAGAGAGAGAGTGAGAGAGAGAGAGAGAGAGACTTGTGTCATTTCGGAAAGGTTCGAGTCCAAATCCTTCTCACTCAGATTTAATCTTGCAACATCCGAATGGAAGATCGACTCTGTTGAAGTTGATTTACATTTTTGTTAGGTTTCAAATATTCTGCACTGTTAAACTAACCACCTCACTATTTTAACCCTTCATTTGTGCCTATTTGGTGAATAAACAAAAAATATTCAAAATAATTGAATTTTTATTTTTAAGTACTTTTAATAATATAGATCAATTTCAAGAGAGTGAATTTTCAATTTGAATGACCTAATATTGAATTTAAATGAAAAAGATTTATCTCCATATATTTTCCAAAGGACCAAGTCTATCTCTCTCTCTCTCTCTCTTCTCCCTCCCTTCCCCCCCCCCCCCCCCCTCAAATTCAAATTAAAACTTTAAGTTTGTATCTACAAAAGATCAAATTCAAATATTTGGTTCCTTAACAATATAAAAATTATTTTAATATTCATATCCATATTCAAAAGAATATGCGTCCCTAAGGTGGCTTAGTGGCAAATCATTTGGTTTGGTCCCCATGTGGCTTAGGTTCAAGGCGCTTGGTGGACATATTTCGCCGCCGGGTTTCAGCTTGTGATTTACTTTATTCCGTGGTAGAAAACTCTCAGGGCGGGGGCTACAAGATTCGTGGGATTAGTCGGGAGTCTCACTTATTGTCTGCGTTGTGGCCCCCGAATATTCTAATGGATTTCAAAAAAAAAAAGAAAAAATATAATGGATATGAATGTGTATCCGATTCGGATACATCCCTAGAGAGACTTATCCTAATCCACAAGCGAAGAGAACTTTACATTTGTGCATTTAGCTTTACACTCAAATTTAAGTTGTTCAAGCTTAAAATTTAGTTTTTAAAAAATAATTTTAAATATAGTTGATGTTTTCAAAATTATATTTGATATCTCAAAAAGAAGTTAACATATTTACAATATGTGTTGATTTTTGATCACATATATTTGTGCTCATATGTATTTATAAGAACTTATTTATGTGAAATTTATATAGATTTATTTGAATTTTTAAGAAGTTTATTTTTAAATATTTTAATGGTTTATATTCAAAAATATATTTTAAAGCTCAAAAAGAAATTAATTATTTGAAATATATGTTGATTTTTATTCACACATATTATTGATTATTTTTGGATTTTTATAGAATTTAATTTCTATTTTAAAGATTTTTAAATATAATTTAAATTCATTTAAAAAATACTTGTTGAGCTGGCCCGGTCGACCGAAGATGTCACAGCTACTGGGCTGTGGGTTTGATCGATTGAGCTCGGCCGACCGAGTGCCAGAGAGCGCCCGGGCAACCATCCCGGTCGATCAGGTGAAAGCTCCTTGGCAGGCCTAGTAGGCCCAACGATTAGTTTTCTAGCCGTTGGGCCAGCAGCAATGGTAATAATTTTTTTTATTTTATTTTCCCCTTGTTTTTGTTATTTGTGGGCTCTATAAACAGGGCTTGGGTTTAGTATTTCGATCAAGTTTTTTTTTTTTACAAGTTTTCACAAGCTAAAATCTCCTATCTCTCAGAGTTTCAACAAGTTTTTAAGAGCTAAATTTCTTATCTTTAATAAGTTTTTGAGAGAAATATTTTTTCATCTTTTATACAAGTTTTTGAGATAAAACTGAAGAGAGTTTTGAAATAAGTTTTAGAGCATCAATTTCCCTTCTTTTAGAGAGATTTTCAATAGTATTTTTCTTGAGCTATTCAATTTCTAATCTCTTGTTTTCTCACACCCACTCTTGAACAAATCAATTCTATATCTATTCTATAGGATTTCTTTTTTGTGAGAGTTTATTTTGTGATCAAGAGTCTTGATCACAAGTTGTTCTGTATTAAAATTAGTTAGAGGTTGCGGCCTCGAGCGAGCTTGAGGGTTCGTGGTTGTGATTTTTGCGGGAACGAGCAAGGGACTTGCAGGTCCGAGAGCTCTTGAGAGAACTTGTAGATGTTGCGACACCGAGTGATCTTGCGAGATCGAATTATAAGGGAAATCTTTTATTGCGGTGAAGGCAGGGACAGAAATCAAGTTGCTCGAATTTTAAAACAAAATTTCACGTTTTTGTGATTGCTCTGCTCTCTCTCAACACACTCTTGTTTATATCTTGTATGCTCATTATATCTATTATATCTATGCTTATTTATTATATTCTTGATATTGCTTGTGCTTAATTGTCATATTCGCTTCATATTGTTTAGTTTAGAATTATTTAAAAGTTTTAACTTTGGCATTTGATTAGAACATCATATATTCATCTCCCTCTAGGTGATTACACAAGGCACTTGGACCAGATAGACTTCTCCCCATGTTTTTTTAGTTATGCTGGACCACTATATAGGACGAGGTTATGGATTTTATTCAACAATTCTTCATTAACGGTGCCTTCAAGGAAGGTGTAGACAACACAAATCTAGTTCTTATTCTAAAGAAAGAGTGTCAGACACCAGTTGTCTTGAGACCTATTGCTTTCTGCAATGTCACTAATAAAGTGGTGGCCAAATTTCTCGCAAACAGAATCTGACAACTGCTTGATGACATTATCTCGCCCCACCAGGCACTTTTTGTTCCAAAAAGACAAATATTGGATAATTTTGTGGTGGCTCAGAGTTGATACATTCTATGGGTTGAAAGAATAGGAGAATTAGATTTTTTGCCCTTAAAGAAGACATGTCCAAGGCTTACGATAGAGTGAAGTGGAGTGGCCTTTCCTTCTCCAGGCACTTCAATTGATTGGATTCCCTCGAAACTTTGTTGACCTTATCAAATCATGTGTCTGCACTGCTCGCATCAGAGTAAGTATTAATGGCGAGGTAGATGGTGAAATTACACCTAGAGGGGGGGTGAATAGGTGTAAAACTAATCAATTCAAAAATCTAATTCAAAATAAAAATGATATGATGCAAACGATCACTTAAAGTAAGATTAGAAGCCATATGTCCTATGAAGAGTTCTGAACTTCTTCCTCATGATTTCTCTAAATAAGAGTTTGAGGTGCTCAATGCAATCTTATTGTAAGAGTATAAATCGACAATAGATGAATGAAATAAAGTAGATAAGAGAGACAAGAAATTAATCACAAACAAAGAGATTTGTTTCGAGGTTCGAGCCACCGCTCTACGTCCCTACCTTCACCACCTGAAGAATTGCCAATCCATTAGAACTTTCCACCAAAGGAATTATAACCACTATGGAGTACACAACTCCCTAACGCACTCCTCTAATCCAGATGTAGCGTAACAACAAATATAATAGGCGCTGATTAATCAAAAGACCACAAACTCTCTCTTGAAAATACTTCTTTACAAAACCCTAGAGAATAATATATAAGATTGAAACTCAAGGTTTTGTAAGTGATATAAAAACAGAAGAGAGATTTTAAGAACCAAAAACTTTCAGAAAACTTTTGAAATAATAGTCTAAAAACTTAAACAAAAACTCTTTCTTAGAAAACTTAAAACTTTTAATTTTTGAATTTGTTGTGTGAAAACCTCTACCCTAATAACCCCTTTATATAGGACTAAGAGAGAGTAAACATAGAAACTTTTACCTGAATAAAAAAGGAAGAAATTGACCCTCTAATACAGCTAACCATATTTTTTTAAACTTAAACACGTTTTAAAACCATGTTAAAAATTAGCCTCCAGAAAATTAGCTATTACTGCCAATCTGGCAGATTGGTCAACTTTGAGCATATTTTTCAGCCTGCAAACGTCCGAAATCAGAATTAGGTAGTAATATTTTGTAAATCTTTAAGTCTTCTTTTTAATGCAACTGGAATCAACTCAATATCATTTTGGATTAGAAAGTTATCAATAAAACACTGACAGGTGTCAAATCAAAAACTGTAAGATGTTTTCAGAACAAAAACAGAGTTCAACTAAATATTTGACATCTTTAACATTTAAATCTGAAAATGATTATTGAATAAAAAATTTAGATATGAAAGTTAGCTTGAAATTCAAAATAAATCATGTTATTTGATTATAAGAATAAAAAGTTATGATAGAAAATGTAAAAGGGTATCAAGCAGATCAGAAGAACTAAAGCTAGTTCAAATCTAAAACCCGATATATGTACTTGAAATTCAAAACTGGTTAAACCAAAAACCAAACGTATTAAATTTTTGTGTGTGTGTGTGTGTTTAAGCTTCAAACGTATATATTATTCTTAAACAAAATAAACTATAAGAGTCTACAAGCAGGAATCTCTGATAGTTGATATTGAGCAACGTTTGAGGTAGACCCTAATATCCCATGCTTGAGAACTCTTGAGCCATCAATACCTGTATCAACCTAAAATTCATTTTTGAACTTCTATTAGTACCAAATAGCTTTTATATGGTTTGTTATCATCAAAATACATAACCCAGGATTGTAATCTTTGGGCCAACATCTCCCCCTTTTTGATGATGACAAAACATATAAGTTGTAAAACAAGATATAGGAAGGAGGTAAAAACTCTCCCTCAAATGATACTCTATTATCAAGTATAAAACATGAAACATGAACATATAAAAATATATATGAGATAAACATGTACAATACATGAAGCCAAAATATGAAACCACAAATACTTTTTCCCTTTTTGTCATACATCAAAAAGGGTTAGGAAACAACCAACAAACAACATATGCATAAACAAGATATAAACATGCATATATGCATACATAAACTCAAATATCTCTTCAACTTTTTGTTAATTCATCAAGAAAGGGGCTAAGAAAAAAAATAATCAATTGTCATATCATCAAATCTTAAAGATCAAAACTTAAGTTTTTTTTTATACCAATTTAAAAATTTTGATAAACATATTGATACCAATTGAAAAATATTGATACCAATTTAAAAAATTTTGATAAAATATTGATACCAATTAACAAATATTGAGACCAATTGAAGGTAAAAACCAAAATTTTAGATTAACACTAAAATCATTTTACAATAAGGATACCAAATAGAGAATAACACTAATTTAAGATCATTGATACTAATATTAAAATGTTAGCATATATCAAACTAAGTATTTTACATAATAAATGGTGGGAGTAAGATACCAAGTTGAAATTAAAACTGACACAAATTGAAAATACAACCAATATCAATTTTACATAAAACCGATTTAAAAATATGAATTTCTCCCCCTTTATGAAATACTAAGAGAAACAATGCATAAGCTTGTAATAGATACTAGTTAAAAATAATTGACATGATGAACTAAATCAAGCTTAGCAAACATAATTTGCTTTTTCAGAAAAAATGTAAAGACATCTGAAACAAGCACAATCAAATCATATATATGTATGTATGGATATACTAATTGAAATATGAGGCATACATATATAAAAAAACACATATGAGTATACAAAAATATAAAATATCAATTTTGATACCAATTGAAATATAATGAGAATCAAGTATATAACTCATACCTACCACCCTATTTATGCAGAAGTTTAAAAGATATTCAATAAGGTTATACAAGATATGGTCGCCCTTCCAACCGCCCTTATAAGGTAGGGATTTTCAAAAATAGTTAAAAATATTTTAGCATAGATGAAAATTATTACCATTTGAAGAATACGAAACTAGTTTTAAAGATAGTTTTAAAAACTAGTATGAAATCTTTCAAGATATGAAATCAAATCATATATCCCATGAAAATATGAAAGTCACACAATAGTTAACATTCAAAATCTATAAAAGCACATATATGCTCATAAAAATAAAGTCATGAGTAAACAACAAATATAGAGTGTGAGAATCATGTAATCAACAAAATCATGAAAATAAGGCATTTAAGCTCAAATCAAATTCCTTTACAAACATAAAAACATAAAAGTTTAATTTTCATCAAAATAAACAAACTTCAAGACATATATATGTTTTGTATAAACTAGAGTATATATACATATTTAAACATAAACGAATTCACAATAGTATATTGCATGAAGGCAAATGGCTCAAGGATGTACATGTATATCTATTATCTTAGGCAAAAGTAACATATACATGAAGCTAACACATTATCATGAAACCATGTGCAAAGTTAGAAAATACAAGTTTAAATGAGAGAATCATCAAAACTAGGCTATACAAGTATATATAATAAGTACAAGTGAGCAATAAGTACAAACACATAATAATCAAGTGTAGCTCACTACTTATACAAGTATATATACAAGTTTTAATGAAAACTACATTTAAACAAGTAATTAAAATCATGAAGTTTAAAATCAAGTACATAAATCAAAACATGAATCACATGATCAATCATAATGAGCATTGAAACCATAACATGCTAAAAATATTTATATGAAAGCATATGAATAAAATAGGAGTTAGAGATTATTACCAAAACCAATAAGGCAATCTCTTAGTCTCCAAACTAAGGTGGTCCTCCCACCAAACGTCCTTGAAAGTGATGCATCCAATGTAGTGACCATTAAGCTCAAATGTATCCATCATCAAGGCACCATTACTCTCACATTAAGTGAGAGCCCACACTACATCAAATACAATAGGGGTGGATTTTGGTACCCATATCTTATTGGGTCCATAGGGGTTAGCACCTTTCCTAAACCAAACATGATTATTAGTACCATTTATATGATCATAAAAAAATTTAGCTAGATGACCATTTCATCCACAATAAGTACATTTATAAAATCTACCATACTTGAAAGCATGACGTGCATGATGAACATGTAGTTTATGAGCATGGTGAACATGTGGTGTATGATCATGCTTGCTGTGTGTGTGATCATATGTAGTATGAATGTATTTCTATGAAGAATTTTTCTTTGAAAACATGTCTTCTAATTTAGCTTTGTTAAACTCACGTTTCTTTAAAACATTTCCCAAATTGTTGATTTTAGTTTTTAAGATAGAAATTTTATTTTCATCAATCTGGGGAAACTTAGCTTTACATGAAATCTTATATGTATCAAAATATCTTTGTGTTGATAAAAGAGTGGAAGACAAATCATCTTTTTCTTTAGAAAGAATAATAACTTTGTTTTGAAGAACTTCATTTTCCTTTTTCATTGTTAGGCGATTTTTCTTTAAAGAATCATAACTATTTGAAAGTTCTACAAAAGCATTTAATAAATCCTCTTAAGTTACTCCACTATTATCAAAAGTGGTTCAGAATTACCTTAGATGTGTTTTCCATAAAACACACGTTTGCAGTGTCCACCTCCTCTTCGGGATTCACTTTCTGAATCCCAAGTGGCTTTGAGAGTTTTCTTCATAAATGGCTTCTTTTACTTGATAGAAGAAGATATCTTATTTCTGAAATATGGACATTCAGCCATGATATGTCCGGATTTCCGACAGTTGAAGCAAATGATTTTCTTTTCCTCCTTTCCTTCCCATCATCTCCTATGGTTGTATTTTCCTTATTGTATGCTCTTATTACATTTCTTACGAGGAGAGATAGCTCTTCATCATCATCTTCTTCTTCTTCTTTATCGTCAGAGATGGTGGGAGTAGACTTGAATGCGATAGTCTTCTTCTTTTGTGACGCCATTTCTCCTCTTGCCGCTTTCTCCATCTCATGGGTCTTAAGGTTGCCGATAAGACCAATGAGCTCCATCTCATCTTTATCGTTCAACTCCTTCAATGTGATAACTTTGACTTCCCAAGACGGTGGAAGTTCGCGAATGACCTTCCGGACTTTTTAATCATTGTTGATTTTATCACCTAGAGAAGTAAGATCATCAGTTATTTTAGTAAACTTCGTAATCATGTCATCAATAGACTCATTTTCATGCATTTAAAGTTTTCATATTGGAAACGCAAGAGATCAATTTTAGCTCTCTTGACTTGTGAATTTCCCTCATGAGTGACCAATAAGTGTTGCCAAATCTCATAGGCGAATTTACAATGAAAGACCCTTGTCATGTCATCCTCATTCAACGCTAAAAGCAAGGCATTTTGAGCCTTTGAATTAGCCTCATATTCCTTGGAGGCGAGATCGGACCAAGTGGCCTCCTCACCGGTGGGTGCATTATAAGATTTGGACACCGCCTTTACAACCCAGCATCCTAGGGATTGCAAAAATATGGCCATCCTAACTTTCCATATGAGAAAATTAAGGCTATCAAACTTGAGAGGGGTCCTAATACTATCGGCCATATTTACTAGTGGAAGAATGAAGAATTTTATATAAAGATTAGCAAATTAGGATCTCTCTATGGATGTTAAGCCAAATACTAGAGACCTTACTCTGATACCAATTAAAATTACACCTAGAGGGGAGTGAATAGGTGTAAGGCTAATCAATTCAAAATCCAATGCAAAATAAAAATGATATGATGCAAACAATCACTCAAAGCAAGATTAGAAGCCGTATGCCCTGTGAAAGATTATGAACTTCTTCCTCGTGATTCCTCTAGATAAGAGTTTGAGGTGCTCAATGCAATCTTATTGTAAGAGTATAGATCAACAATAGATGAATGAAAATAAAGTAGATAAGAGAGACAAGAAATCAATCGCAAATAAAGAGATTTGTTTCGAGGTTTGAGCCACCACTCTATGTCCCCACCTTCACCACCGTGAAGGATACTAATTCATTAGAACTTTCTACTAAAGGAATTACAACCACTATGGAGTACACAACTCCCCACACACTCCTCTAATCCAGAGGTAGCATAGTAACAATAACAATAAGCACTGGATGATTAAAAGACTACAAACTCTCTCTTAAAAATACTTCTTTACAAAACCCTAAAGAATAATATATAAGATTGAATCTCAAGGTTTTGTAAGTGATATAAATAGAAGAGAGATTTTAAGAACCAAAAACTTTCAGAAAACTTTTAAAAATAATAGCCTAAAAACTTAAACAAAAGCTCCTTCTCAAGAAAACTCAAAACTTTTGATCTTTGAATTTGTTGTTATAAAACCTCTACCGTAATGACCCATTTATATAGGATTAAGGAAGAATAAATATAGGAAACTTTTACCTAAATAAAATAGAAAGAAATTGACCCTCTAATATAGCTAACCACATTTATTTTAAACTTAAACACGTTTTAAAATCATGTTAAAAATTAGCCTCCAGAAAATTAGCCATTACTGCCAATCTGGCAGATTGGTCAACTTTGAGCATATTTTTCAGGCTGTAAACGTCTGAAATCAGAATTAGGTAGTAATATTTTATAAATCTTTAAGTCTTCTTTTTAATGCAACTAGAATCAACTCAATATCATTGTGTATTAGAAAGTTATCAATAAACTACTGACAGGTGTCAAATCAGAAACTGTAAGCTGTTTTTAGAACAAGAATAGAGTTCAATCAAATATTTGACATCTTTAACATTAGAATCTGAAAATGATTAATGAATAAAAAATTTAGATCTGAAAGTTAGCTTTGAAATTCAAATTAAATCATGTTATTTGAATATAAGAATAAAAAGTTATGATAGGAAATGTAAAAGGGTGTCAAGCAGATCAGCAGAACTAAAACTGGTTCAAACCCAAAACCCAATATATACACTTGAAATCCAAAACTGGTTAAATCAAAATCAAACGTATTGAATGTGTGTGTGTGTGTGTATTTGAGCTTCAAACGTATATACTATTCTTAAACAAAACAAACTATATGAGTTTACAAGTAGGAATCTCTGATAGTTAATGTTGGGCAACATTTGAGCTAGACTGTAATATCCCATATTTGAGAACTCTTGAGCTATCGATACCTGTATCAGCCTGAAATTCATTCTTGAACTTCGATTAGCACCAAATAGCTTTTATATGGTTTGTTATCATCAAAACACATAACCCGGGGACTGTACTCTTTGGGCCAACAGATGGATTTTTTTCCACCCTGAGAGAGGTCTATGGCAAGGTTGCCCTCTATCTCCCTATCTATTCATTATATGTTCGAACGTATTATCAACATTATTATACAAGAAGAAAGCCACAGAGTATTTAAGAGCATGAAGATTAATCACTCAGCTCCATTGGTATCACACCTTAAGTTCGTTAACGATCTTATGATATTTGGAGAAGCCAAGATAGGTAATTTAGAGACAACAAAACATATTCTTAATATTTACTCTAGTTGGTCAGGGCAGGGGATAAACTTTAATAAGTCATCAATTTTTTTCACTAACAATCTTTCGGAAGATTCGAAGAAAGAATTTGCAGGGGTACTTGGAGTCTAGCTCATGAGACGAGCGAATGCTACTTGGGTGCTCCCTTGTTTGCTTCACGTAGATCTATCTCGAGTCACAAATATCTTATTGAGAAGATGCATTGCAAGTTAAAAAGACTGCTCCCTATTGTCACATGTGGCAGAGAAGTGATAATTAAATCTTCATTGGCGGGGATTCTGACATTCCAGATAGGTATTGAACTCTTCCCTAAAGCAACTTCTAAGGAGATGGAGGAATATGTAGAATTTCTATTGGGGATACAACACTGGAGGCAGACATCTATTTCTCAAAAGCTGGGATCATCTCAAGAAACCAAAGGTTACTGGTGGGATTGGATTCAGACATGTCACTGGAGCTAATGAGAGCATATTCCTTAAACTTGGATGGAGGCTTATTACTAATCCAAGTGCCTCATGGGTGCAACTTCTCAAGACAAAATACTTCCCCAAGGTGCCATTTGCTAACTCCTACATGAAGAACCAATGTTCGGGCCCTTGGAGGGGATTTCAAGATATCAAATCCAAGCTACTAGACAAAATTGTTTGGTCGATCGTAGACGGGAAGAGCAATCATATTTTTTATAATTGCTCAACCTTGTTGCAACCACATCCTCTCCAAAAGCCACCACGGTTTCCAAAGAATCTGATGACAGTTGACCAATTAATTCGGCCCGATGGTGGACATTGAATGTGGACCTGACTACAGATGTGTTCGATAGTGTGTCTGGAAGTACAATTCTAAATATCCCCATTAGTTGATTGCTCCGACCAACGGTGATATACCAGCTTGAATATTGTAGAATAATGGCAAGTTTACGGTGCACATACGGAAGCTTGGTTGAGCAAGAGAGCTCACCTAACACAGGTACTTTAGAAACTTTGGGCCAGGAAAGAGATTTAGCCCCGGATTCGCCATTTCATTTGGTGAAGTCTCAATGATGCATTAATAACAAATGGTCATCGAGCTCGTATTCTCTCAGCAGTAGATGGCACATGTCCGATCTGCAACAATGGAGTTGAATCGATGTCACACATATTCCTCCACTATCTGTCAGTTAAAGATGTTTGGTGTCACAACAGTATTGACATTTAATATCATGGTGGATGACGATGTCGACTCGGTAATTGCAAGATGGTTAGACTCAAGCACTTGTGGTTCTGAAAATTCGAGTATGGATCTATGATTATGTGGTCGGTGTGGAAAAATAGATGTAAGTGGGTATTCGAAAGAATCCCATTTTCAGCTGAAGCAATAAGGATAATGGTGAACTCGACAATCCAATACATGAATAGCGCTCAACGAAGTGCGTCTATGACGCCTCCATAATATTGTACCTCAGAGCTAGACTACGCCTCTCCCGAACCTGTTGAAGCTTAATGTTGACGGCAGGACAATGCTTGCACGTTTGCTATTGTAGAGACTCCCAAGATAGAGTGAAGCTTGCAACCACTGTGAGAGTGGACACTCTAGACCCGAAGTATGCTGAGACAAACGCGATACTTCTTAGACTGAAGCTAGTTGCTGATTTGATGGACACATCTTATATTATTATACTTAATGCAAAGAACTTAGTTCACTGGATTTGTAATAAGGATTTAGTGCCTTCATGGAGGGTAGCCCATGTGGTCTACGAGTGCCGCAATCTACTTCCGGATAACACAAGTGCAAGTTTGGAATTTGGTAGTAGATCAACGAATAAAGCTGCCCACCTCACTGGTCATCAATGTCACAATCATCAACTATTTGGCTAGTGGTTGTATGAATCTCTTCCTACTCCTATGTTAGATGAGTTAGATATCAATTCATATACCCAATGCTATATCTAATATAAAGCCAAGGTTTTATTCTTAAAAAAGAAAAGGAAAAAAAACATTAAACATCACATGGTTTTCATTGATCCATATTGGATTTATTTACCAACGGGAAGAATTAAGGTTAAAATTTTAATTTTGGACTTGCATGGCTTGATTGTCCATCTGCGTCCAGTCAAATATTTTGGGACAAAGTTTAATTTACGCTATAAATTGTTGCCTGATAGCTTAAATAGAAGTTGAAGAACTTGGGGCACCATCCTAAAAGACTAATCTTCTAAATAGAGTTACCCAAATTCTTATATACCTAAGACAATCCTCATGTCTAGCCGGTGTGGGACTATTTGTTTGACCCAAATCCTAACAATCCCTCTCGAAAAAAAAGTCTCCCTGCAAGAATGGAAGACCAAATGCACGATCGAGATCCAACTCTTCACTGCGTGGGGCAAATACACTTTGCGTGAAGCACCAACTGCAGTCGGCTACTCCTCTACACCGTGTCTCTATGCCGTATGGGAGGCAGCACATCTATTACAAAGGAGCACCACTGTCAAATATCTCGCGAGCCAAATTGATTTACAGGGACCCACTACTACGCCTTCTTGCATCAAATTGGGTGATCAACAACATCGATCACCCACACACACAACTAAATTCGGGGAATGACTCTAATACCAATTGAAGGGCTTGGGGATACCATCTCAAAGGACTAACCTTCTAAGTGGAGTTGGTCAAATCCTTATATACCTAAGATCATCCTCATGTCTAGCCTATGTGTGACTATTTATTCGACCTAAATCCCAATAGAAGTAACCATAATAAACATATATAAAACTTGTTAGAGTTACATAATAGAAAGAGAACAATGTTTGGATGAAAGAAAGTGTCCACACCCCCACACAGGGAAGAGAGTTTTTCTAGTATGACTAATCTTTTCTTTTCAAATTAATACAACTTTAATATAAAAAAAATGTGTTACTAAGGGTTGGCTCAGTAGTAAAGGTTTGTGTTGGGTTATACAAAGCTTCACTTTCTACTCTCAACTAGAATTCCGGGAGATCAATTGCTAAGCTGACTATTCTTCATCTTGATTGTGCGAGACTTGCTCGCTTGGATTAAGCCTCAATTATAATTATTTCGAGGCTGAATCTTTGATGCTGAGCAGCTATCTAGTTGTTCAAATTAATCTTTAGTTACAATACCTGTTTGCAAGATTTCGAATATCATCCGATACTGATATTTTTGACTCTGCTGATTCTGATATAGCTGAAATGACATGTTGACATGTCGAGACGAACCAGCTCATAAATGACCAGTATTGCCGATTGCGATACTAAAATCTATTATCGATACTGAACTCTGATATCAATACCGATTTCGAGGTTTCAAAACATACTGGTTTGCGTATGTTTTTAGTTTTCTTTAGTTTATATAAGAATCTAGGATTGTAAACCTTCGGGTCATTGTCAGGCTAAAGGAAAAGGTAAAAAAAGGTCGGCCTCTAATTGATTATGAACATATTAATTATGTTTGTGTTCTGCCAAAAATTGCATGTCATTTTATTTATTTAAAAAAGTTTTACTGCTGTTTTACGACTTGTCCTGTATCCATGCAGGAGCGTGTTTTGTACGTGGGTCAAAATGGAGCAAATATTTTCTTGGCAAATGGAGGAACCAAACATCGTTCATACAATTTATCACCCATGCGTGCCTCTTCAAGACTTCAACTCCTATCCCTTTAATCCAACATGGAAGTCTGCATATGTCTGATCTCCTCACCCTTAACCATTTGGAGAGGTTAATATCTGTTTAGATTAACACCGATAATTTCTTCTATATTTCGTGATATTCGATATAATTTACGTTCATTGATTTCGAAAATGACTGATTGTGTGTGACCTTATTAACTTCACAATATGTTGATCGATAAGAACGAAATGGTTTCCTCTTATTCTCTTGGGCAATCTATTTTATTGGTTATATAGGGGCATATTCGAAGGGAGATTTTATGGTGCACCTTGCTGGATTTGATAATAAAAGAGAATGGGCTGCTAAGATTCTTCAAGAATTAAAAGCTGAGCAATGGAAAGAACTATATTACGGACAGGAGAAAAAATAGCTGGTCTCTGGATGGCAAAATAAGTGGCTACAGGCCATATTGAATCATCATCGATATATTTTGTTTGTATCCCAAATATGTTCGTAATAGTTAGAAGACTAATTCTCTTTTCTAATCAACAATATTGTCAATTTATTTAATATGACACGAGGATTGTGCACACAAATCTCTTGTACACTCTTCCTTCTTCCTCTGCCGGCAACCAAGATTAAGAGAAATTGGCAAGTTGGGCTCTGCATAAACCTTCACTTCTCATATCATTTGCTTGTCAGCAAGCTAGTCTGCCTCTGATCTAGATGTATGTAAATGTTGTTGGGATTTGATTCGAACAACTAATCCTACATCGACTAGACGTGGGATGGTCTTAGGTATATAAGGATTTGAGCAACTCCATCTAAAAGGCTAGTCTTTTGGGATGGTTCCCCAAGTCCTTCAAGTGGTATCAGAGCCATGCCCCGAATTTAGTCGTGTGTGTGGGTGATGTTCGACGATGTAGATCACCCCACTGACGCAAAAAGGCGCAATAGGCCGCTGTGAAGCTAATGTTAGGTTCTCGAGAAATTTGGCAGTGGTGCTCCTTTGCAATGGGCGTGCCGGCTACCACGTGCTTCACATAAGGCGTGCCGTAGCCTCACGCAGTGAAGAGTTGGATCTCGATGGAGCATGTGGGCGTGCCGGCTACCACGCGGTGTAGAGGAGTGACCGACTGCAGTGCTTCACATAAGGCGTGCCGTAGCCTCACACAGTGAAGAGTTGGATCTCGATGGAGCATTTGATCTTCCGGTGTGAAGATAGTTGAGCTTGCAAGGGAGACTCTTTGTTCGAGGAGGGGATTGTTGGGATTTGGTTCGAACAAGTAGTCCCACATCGACTAGACGTGGGGATGGTCTTGGGTATATAAGGATTTGAGCAACTCCACCTAAAAGGCTAGTCTTTTGGGATGGTGCCCCAAGTCCTTCAAATGTTATATGTACCTATTGCTAAAATGTTGATATTTTGGTACGGAAGCAACCACCCCTAATGTTGTCCCATTTTGATGGGCATTGGACATTAGTTAGGCAAGTCTAATTCCGAACGGGCTGAGTTACTCTAAAATATATAGGAGTTGGGAATTGAAGTTTGAGCTGAACTTGCAATATAGAAGTCCCCTCTGTTGTGCGCAGGGGGACAACAACCACTCTTGAGGAATCCACCCACCTGGCGGCGAGTTGATGCAGCCGGAGAAGCAACCAACACGACAAGAACAGCGAACAATAGAGAAAAGCAATCAACACAATATTTAACGAGGTTCGACAACGTGCCTACGTCCTCAGAGCAAGGGAGAGAGAGATTTTATTAATTCAACAATCAATACAAACTAATACAAAAGGGAAACTTGAGGGAATTCTTAGGGATACAATACATGAGGGCTCTAACCCCTATTTATAGCCACAGAGTCCCTGGATTCAAGGAAACCCAGATTGGATTCGATCCCATCCAGAAAAGAAATCTGAATCCCAAAAGGAAAGTCAAAACACGCCTGTCGGTCGACCGACCCATGCCACGGTCGACCGTGCCGGTCGACCAAGCCCAACCGAGACTAAGGCCTTGTCAGTCGGTCGACCGGGTGGTCGACCGCTTCCTTCCTGTGCACGTTCGTGCACGCTGGTTGACCGGACGATCGATCGGCCTCCTCCACCGGCCGATCGGGCAGCCGACCGGGAGCACAATCTGGCCTGCTCCAATGCGCTGTTTCTCGTTCCTTAATTTTTGATCTCGGTGCTAGCTTCCTCTACTCCTCTATCTCCTCTCTCTCATAATTCTCCACCTCGGTGAAGATTTTTCAAATTTGAGCCGATCTCCAACGAACTCCGGTCTATCACCTGGCGAAATCGACACATGATCTCAGCTTGCGCGCTCCAGATGAAATCGACATACGAGCTCAGCGAAATCAACACACGACCTTAGCTTGGAATCTGTAGCTCAGCTATCCAACTAGAATGCACCACACATGCCTTCCCTACACTTCACCTTAGGAGATTTCAATACATACCGATCACCGAACGTGTCTCCAACTCAGCAACTACATGACCTCACGAAGAACTCATCATGAGTCAACACTGACTCTCCAACTGACTAGCTCTATCTATCTACATGTCTTCAGCTGACGGTCCAACCAAGTCTGAGTAGAGCACACCGAATATCATCTTCGGCTTCAAAAAATTGGATGCACACCCCTCCTATGCAAGCTCAACCATCTTCTCACCAGAAGATCAACTGTTCAACGAGATCACAACACCTCACCTCTACGTGAAATCTAACTAGCCATAACACTCTTCACCTCTACGTGAAGTTTCAATCAGCTTCTCGAGAACCAAATAGCTTCATATGGGTTGCATCACCAAATATGGTTGCGCCTTTACAGTTGCCCACGTACTTTGCCCACAGGATCAAGCCAACCATAGTTCATACTAATGAGCTTCATCAAGCTCAAGCACTTGTACTTGAATCTGCAGCAGCGAACCTATCTGGCTGAGTCATATGAGCCTCCTCACGACCATCATGGAGAACAACGGCCTTTAACTTTAGCTTGTTGCGATCACAAACTTGAGATTCATGCTTCTTTATCCACGAGCGTGGTTTTACCTTGGTTCCAGTGGCTGCTAACAACTCGACATTCTCATCAATGTCCTCTACCTGTTCAGCATCAACCCTGGCTACATGATCTCCACCCGATGTCACATCCGGTGAAGTCCTCACTGATGCCGAACCAACTGGAGATGGTGGAGTAGCATCAACCTCCACCCGCTACGATAATTCCTTGGTCTCTGTCCTCTCAACCTGCTGAGAGACGGTAGACTTCAACACTGAAGTCTCATCAAATGTGACATGCCTACTCAACACGATCTTCTTATTTTCGGGGTCCTACAACTAGTAGCCTTTCATATTCTTTTTGACACCCAAAAACACAAACCTCTTTGCTCGTGGATTCACCTTGCCATCCTTGGCACTGAAGAAGGTCGGACTTCTAAATTTCTGGAGCAAACCATGATCTTGAGCAGCTTTCTCAGACTAAATTTTCAATAGAGTTTTACCTTCTATCGCAGTTGATCCATTTATGAGATGGCTAGCATACACAATCGCCTCAGCCCGAAACGATTTGTCTAATCCTGCATTAGACAACAACCACTGAATCTTCTCCAGTAAGGAACAATTTACTTTCTTAGCCAACCCATTTATACCTTCTGTGAAGTGAGTACCAATATCGGTGTTCTGGCCAAATCGTAGGAATTAGTTCATGTCTCTTCCAACATTACCAATCTGTAGCTCCTTGATCTTCCTACCTCTCTGCTTCTCTATTCTTCCTTTTCACTTCACCAACATATCTAGGGATTCACTGTAGGCTGTCTAAAGATCACTAAAAGACAAGTCATCAAAGGCAGAGTCCCAAACTCCAAACGCAGGGCGCGTCTCAGCAGCACCAAGGCGCGAGGGTCGAAATCTGCGTCTCAGCAGCACCAAGGCGCGTGGGTTGACACCCGCGTCTCAGCTGTAACCGTCCCGATTATAGGGTCAATCACGGCCCACATAACGGGGAAAGTTAACCCCCATTATGGAGTGTTTTTAGGAGGCACGTACGCCCCTGAAACCTCTATAAATAGCCCCGTTGCTATGGAGAAGGGGTCGGATTTTTGAGAGAAGAACTCTGAGAGAAAAGAGCTTGACTTTAGAGCTTCCACAGAGAGAGAGTCCAACCCTTTAGATAACTTGCTGCGTACAAGTTAATCTTTGCCTACAATCTCTTGGTCGACAGAGCTGTGCTACTCCGTCCACCATCCGAAGAAAAGATCCCCAGAAGTTCTTGACGCTCACCGGTCAACGGAAAACAAGATTCACTTTCCATCGCCACTTGAAAAACCCAGTACTAAACAAAGGGGAGATTTAAGACTCAACATCTTCCCTCCCTTATAGTCGGAGCATTAGTCCGTTGTAATCTTTCAATTGATTCAAGATAACTTTACATCGAATTCTTCTACTCCGTACCAAACAAGAGATGACGACTCCGTTGGGGACTACTTTCGTTACTGACGAATAAGTTGTGGCGCAAGGTGACGTCCTCTACAAGGGGAAAACGGTTGAATCGCTCGTCGTCGAATTTGACCAGGCAAAGTATGAAGAGTTCCTCTCTTCCGGCTCCAAGAGCCCAAAGACCCGCGCCTACCGCAGGGTCTCTACGGGGACTTGCCCCGAAGTCCGCTCTGAGTCTCTCTTAGAGGCAGCTGCTGTGAGGGATATTGTGGCCAATCACGCCAGGCGTGACACACGCGCCAACGTCTCTCAGGAGACCCGCGTGGTCAAATTATCTGGCGTCCAGCCGATCCACCCACTTCCTCAGCACAGGTCGTCGTTGGTTTCTCTCAACCCCCACGACGCAACCGGAACGCTGAGCGCCGACAGAGGAGGCGTGCGCGTCAACTGCAAGTTGGAACAACTGATCGTCCAACTGAGGCAGGACGCAAGGTTCAAACCGGCATCTCTGCCACGCCACATCCTACACGCGAAATCCACGTTTGGCAACCCAAACGTGAGGTTCACCAAGTTGGCCCCTCTGAAGCCCTACTCCCCAGACGCCAAGGTGAAGCTTGCGCGCCTCGTCGAGTACAAGAGGCACGCTCCTCTAGGCATGAGGCCCAGCTGCCCTACATCTCTCAAGCGTCTCTGTCCTGGCGCAATAATCAAAAACGCGATAGTCACGTCTCTTCTCAGCAGAGACGCCAGACGCACGTCCTGAAGACGCGACGCAAGAGCTGCGTTCATGCGCCCTGTGTCGCTGAACCCTGCGTCCCAATAGTGCAGGGCAAAGAAGCTTTCCGCCCTCGACATTGCGAGGCTAATCTCTTTAATCCTCCTCCCACGGATCTGAGAGATTATTTGACAAAGAAAAGAAGTGCTAATCAGATCACTTCGTCATGTTGCTGCCAACGGCTTATCACGATGCTTTCTGAGTGCCGTTGTAGTTCAGGTGCAAACCAGCAGTCTCTAGTTAGACAGCTGACCCTGATTCCCCGATCAGCTAAGAGAAGTCGCTCCCACAGGAGGAGGATTTTCTCTGACACTGAATATCCAGAGCTCACTGCAAACATGGTGAGCAGGAGCAGAGGAAAACAACCTGCAATTAGTTCCAATGATGAGTCCGACACAGAACCGGAAGGAGTGTACCGACACACTCGCACCCGGACCGGGGTAATTCCCCCGATTGACTACAATGCTCTAGTCCGGGGCATTGAGGTGAATGACTCGCATTCCGCTATTGCAGAGTCGCATGCTTCAAATTCCTCCATGGAGAAAGAGGCCTACATATGCATGACTAGCACTCCTGAGGAGACCGCCAGGCGCTTGGAGCAGCAAGCCCAGGTCCAGAAGGAACAATTCGAGATGATTCGCGCTCAGCAAGAATCTATCGACTCCCTCATGCAGATGCTCGCATAGTTGCTTGAAGACAAGAGGAAGTCAACTAACAAAGCCTTCTCTAAGAAGTCTAAAGGCAAACGAAAAGAGGGGGAAAGCTCGTCCTCTGTACATATAGAGGAGAAAGAGCAGTCTACTTCTGATTCGTCTAAGTCCTCATCGCAGGAAAAGGACAACCAAGACCAGGGAAAGGTTCATTCTAAAAGAATGAATCAGTTGGATCAACGTCTTGAGGCCCTTACCAACCGGAAAGGCCTCCAAGAAGCAGGAGTGGTCCGGCCATATCCGGCCGAGTGGACCTGGTTCCATACTCGCCCAAGTTCAAGGCTCCATCCCTCCAAGCATTTGATGGGAAAGGTTCACCGAACCAGCATATCTACTATTTTAAATCCCAAACAGGGAATGTGGTAGATAATGATGCCATTCTAGCACGCTTGTTCATCGGCACCCTAAAAGGGCTTGCCTTTGAATGGTTCATGATGCTCCCAGAGGGCTCCATCAAGAATTGGGGCGACTTGGAGAAGCTCTTTCTAACACGCTTCTTTGAAGATGACTCGGAGGTCAACATGCCTACCCTTTTAGCCACCAAGCAGCGAAAGGGAGAGTCCGTTAAGTCTTTCTTAGAAAGATTTCAGAAAGTAGCACTCCGATGTCCAAGCGGTATGACCAGGTCACCCTGGTGGAAACATGCCGCCATAATCTCCAAACTTCGCTCCTTGCCCAAATAGGAGTTGCCGAAAGCCGCACCTGAAAGCAGTTGATCCAACAAGGTGAACAGGCTGAAAAAATCGTCGCTCGGGTCAGGGCAGAAGAAAACAAACCCAGACCTGAAAGGTCAACGAGGCGTGCGCCGGACCCATCCCTCCAAGCTAAACGGAAGGATAACTTGGCAGCAGAGACCAAATCCCCTGTCAAACCTCAACCGGTCAAGGAAAGTGGCTCTTCAAGCCAACCACGCGCCAGCAAGCAGTATTCCTTCATGGATGAACATGTCGACTCGCTCTTCAAATTACTCAACAAGAGCAACAGACTGAAGCTTCCTGAAGCTAGGCGCCCTGAAGAGGTCGGTAAAATCGATAATCCCAACTACTGTATGTATCACAGGATGTTGGGACATCCCACCAAGAGCTATTACGTCTTCAAGGACATCCTTCAGGCTCTGATTGACGCGGAGGTGTTAAAACTCCGTCCAGAGCAGAAGAAGGTGGCGGCCAATATGACGTCATTCCTCCAGTTTAGAAGGCAACATCCAACACCCTCTGGAGTAGTCCCTATCCCAAGAGGAGAGCTGAGAATGGTCAACACAGACCCTCACCAACAGCAAGAGAAGGGCCTGGTACCCATTTCCACACCTCAGGGAGAAGTCATGTGGTTTTATCCCGACCTTGTGGATGGCCAGCGATGGACCACTGTGACCAGCAGGAAGTCCAAAGGCAAAGCTAAAGCTTCGTCTTGTAATGTGGTATGCGCCTCTTCTCGGGAAGCAGAGACTGATGTTCCCTCGCTGACTGATTCGGAAGAGGAAACAATTGTTCCGGCCACAGAACCCAGTCAACTGGTGGCAGAAACCCGTTCAGGGCAGTCATATTTGAAAAAGTATGACGAAATGGCGGTAACTCCTCCAAAACCCGCTGCAGAGCCAGCCAAGCCCTCCACAAAACAACCTGTGGAGAAACAGAAAGAGCTTCGGTTTTCCAGAGTTCTTTCGAAAGACATAGCGGAAGGATCCACAACACCTTACCGCTTTGATGTCCTGGCCCAACTGGCCAACATCCCGGCCCGGATTACTCTTTATGAGCTTCTTAGGCTATCGAAGTTGACCAGAGAAGCTCTACAAGAGGCCTTGGCTAATGCTGAGGTTTTCATGACTCAGGTGCCGATCAGACCAAAGGAGGAAGATGTAGAGGACTGCCTCCATACCTCCCAAAACGTTCCCTGCATCACCTTCACGGCAAATGATATGCAAGTTAAAGGGAAACATGATCGACCCCTTTACTTCGCAGGGTACATTGGATCATCTGAGGTGAACCGCATTCAGGTAGATCCCGGGTCCACATTGAGCATTATGCCTCGCCGAGTCATGCAACATCTCGGGATTCCTACTCACCGTTTGAGCGCCACCCAGACTACTATTTACGGGTTCAATGCCAATAGTACCCGTCCAATGGGGAAGGTCAAGCTCAAATGCCAGATTGGAGACCTAAGGTCAGAGGTGACATGCTACGTCATAGATGCCGACACCTCCTACAATTTGCTGTTGGGTCGACCATAGATTCATCGCAATTCTATCGTTCCCTCTACCCTCCACCAAGTCATGAAATACATCGACGGGAGTAGAAAGGTGCGAACGTTGATTACCGAAAGGCATCCGTTCAAGGGAGTTGAGAATTATTTCACCGATTCTCTCCTATATCAAGAATCTGTGGAAACTGATGAAATCCCGCAACCAGAGGAGCCCGACTCTGGTAAAGAAGCCGACACCGAGCCAGAAAAAGAAGAATGCATTTGGGAACTAGACCCACCTGTAACGGGCATTAATAAACCCGATGTTGATAATACCTCCGACGATGTAGGCGGATGGTATATTAATGAAGACTTAGATCTGGCGTATTTCTCTGTGTTTGCTTCTGATTTAGTGCTGTCAGACACTAGTACCGAAGTCGACGACGATCTCTGGTCAGCAATGGATGCTTTGACATCATTGCATGTACCAATGAAATCGTCCTTCGAAACATGTCGAAATGTTGGTAGTCCGCAAGAATCCATATTCATGATTCCAGTAAGACGGAAAGGTCAAAGACCAATTCTTTTTGGACGAATTGAATCCGAACCGATGACCCATGAAGAATCAGAAGGCGAGCAAGAATCCTCTCAATTCGGTCATTATGAGCCAAAGGCGCTCAGAATGATGAAAAACATGGGATATGATCTAACAAGCGGACCAGGGTTGAACTTCAGCAAAGGAAGGAGAACACTACTCCGTTCTTTTGTACCAAAAGGGAAAACCCCTGATTATTATCATCGGACTCGCAGGGGGTTGGGCTATGTGTCAACTCCGATCCCATCAGCTTCTGAGTCTGAAGAGTCATTATGCCATGATTACTCATCGGGCACGTCATCGTGGGAGTCAGATATTAGTGTCGGCAACATCTTCAGAGAACTTTCAGTGAATATGGTTTCAACAAGCCACCTGGAAGACGGAGATGAAGAAATGATCCAATCCGATGCAGATCCTTGGATCCAACACTTGAACAATCTTTAGGATACCCGCTTCGAACAGCGTGAGCCACCCACAGAAGATAAGGTTGTTTAGATCAATCTAAGAGATGAGGCTAACCTTAAGCCCATCTTCATAAGCGACGGCCTGTCACCTTCGGAGAAAAAGAGTCTAATATCTCTTGTGCAAGAATATATAGACGTCTTCGCCTGGAATTACGAGGATATGCCCGGACTTGATCCTCGAGTGGCTATGCACCGCCTCAACATTAATACGGACAAAAAGCCCGTCAAACAACAACAGCGACGGTTCCGTCCAGAAATGATGGAGGCAATTCAATCAGAAGTCAGAAAGCTTATAGACTCTGGCTTCATTAAGGAAGAACAACATCCTGATTGGGTAGCCAACATCATCCCCGTTGCTAAAAAGAACGAAAAGATCCGAATCTGCATCGATTTTCGTGATCTAAACGAGGCCTGTCCCAAGAATGAATTCCCACTGCCAATCACAGATGTCATGATTGACAACACATATGGATTCGAGCGAATGTCCTTCATGGATGGATTCTCAGGATACAATCAAATCAAAATGTACCCTGATGATGAAAAGCATACCTCTTTCAGGACACCACTGGGGTATACTGCTACACCGTCATGCCCTTCGGACTGAAGAATGCAGGGGTAACATATCAAAGGGCCATGAATGCCATTTTTCACAAACATATGCGCAAAACGGTGGAATGCTATGTTGACGACATTGCAGTAAAAAGCCGCGCTAAAGGTGATCATATAACTGATCTAAAGGTTGTCTTCGACATCATGCGGGCCCATCAGTTGAAGATGAACCCCGCCAAATCCTTCCTGGGGGTGGCCAGTGGAAAATTCTTAGGGTTTATAGTGACCTCTACGGGGATTCATTTGGACCCATAAAAGGTTCGCGCTATCTAGGAGATGCAACCTCCGAGAAACCTCAAGGAGCTCAGGGGATTCCAAGGACGATTGGCGTATATCCGAAGGTTTATCTCAAATCTATCCAGGAGATGCCAACCCTTTTTCAAATTAATGAAGAAAGGCGTTTCGTTCATTTGGGACAGCGCTTGCCAGCAAGCATTCGAGGAAATTAAACAGTACCTCACGCAACCGCCAGTCCTTGCAGCTCTGGTGTCTGAAAAACCTTTCCTGATATACGTCCGAGCGATGGATCATTCTTTAGGAGCTCTACTAGCTCAGAATGATGATCAGGGACGAGAGCAAGCAATCTACTATTTGAGTAGAACGATGATCGGAGCCGAGCATCGGTACAACCCGGTCGAGAAGGAATGATTGACATTGGTGTTTGCTATTCAGAAAATGCGACACTATTTGGTAGGCCAAACTATAAATGTCATATCAAAAGTCAACCCCTTGAGGTTACTTATGACAAAGCCTTCATTGTTAAACGGCCGACTGGCAAAATGGGCCATATTGCTATCCTAATATGAAATGCACTTTTTACCACAAAAAGCCGTGAAGGGTCAAGCGGTGGCGGATTTCCTGGCTGAGCATCCAGATCCGAGGGTAGCCAAACTTTACGAGGATCTCCCAGACGAGGTCGCTGAAGCCTGCCAGACTCAGACATCCTTTGAAAGGCAAGTGTGGCAACTTTTCTTTGACGGTGCATCGAGAACAAGCCCAAAAGGACATATAGTGGCAGGAGTAGGAGTAGTACTCGTCTCCCCACAGAACTATGTGATTCCTCGAGCTGTCTCATTAACCGAGCCTTGTTCCAACAATGTAGCAGAATACAATGCCCTCTTGATTGGAATGCAGCTCGTCGATGAGATTGGCGTTAAAAATCTTGAGGCATATGGTGACTCCAAACTCATCGTCAGCCAAGTTCGCGGGGAGTACGAAGTCAGACATGAAGATCTAGTACCCTATTACAACGCAACTGTCCACATGGCTGAAAGGTTCACCAACTTTTACATTGATCATGTGCCACGCAAGCAAAATGCGCTGCAGATGCACTAGCATCCCTCGCTGCCTCCTTAGCCCTTCCAGCCGAGCAGTAGAGAAGATATTTGTCCACAGCCATGACCTGTATTGTCCGAGAATTGCTCTTGAGGACTACCGGGAGCCAACGGGAGATTGTCAAGGCAAAGAAGCGCTTGAGTCGTCAACCGGTCCAGAGCCTAAAGACTGACGATTCCCCTATATTGATTACGTCTTGTATGGCATCCTGCCAGAGGACACCAAAGAAGCGGCCGCCATTAGAAGGAAAGCTCTCAAATTCTACTATAATGCGATCAAACGAACATTGTATCGTCGATCGTATGACGGGATCTTGCTTCGTTGCCTTTCGCAAAAGGAGGCACAGGAGGTATTGAAAGAAGCCCATGACGGCATGTGTGGAGCCCATCAACCTGGCCCAAAACTTGCATATCGACTCCAAAGGTTGGGATATTATTGGCCCAAGATGATTGCTAACGCTATCACTTATGCCAAAAGATGTCACGCCTGCCAAGTACATGGCGATTTCATCCATCAAGCACCAGGGTACCTTCATTCTACAGCTTCTACCTGGCCATTTGAAATGTGGGGGATGGATGTAGTCGGCCCTATCAGCCCACCATCATCAAAGGGACATCGGTTTATTTTGGCCATAACCGATTATTTCTCCAAATGGGCTGAGGCCATTCCTTTGAAAGAGGTGAAGTCATCTGACGTGATCAAATTTGTTAAACATCACGTTATTTACCATTTGGGGTACCTCGGCAAATCGTCCACGACAACGAACCCCAGTTCATCAGCCAGGCTTTTCAGAGATTCAGTGCGAAATTCAGAATTCAGAGTGTATCCTCAACGGCATACGACCCCGCACTAATGGTCTCGCAGAAGCTTTCAACAAGACCATCGGCAAACTTCTCAAGAAATTCGTCTCGAAAAGTCAACGTGACTGGGATGACAGGCTAGGTGAATGCTTATGGGCTTATCGCACAACTGTTTGAACCCCAACGAAAGCTACGCCATTCTCTTTGGTATACGGGTGTGAAGCCGTGCTTCCACTGAAAATCCAAATTCCATCTCTACGCGTCGCCCTGACAGCAGAGATGATAAATGAGGAGAAGTATCGACAGCGACTCCAAGAATTGGAAGCCTTAGATGACAAACGTCTGCAGGCCCAAGAACAAATCGAGCTTTACCAAGCTCGGATTTTCAGAGCCTTCAACAAGAAAGTCAAGGTGCGGACTTTCAAGAAAGGTGATCTTGTCTTAGCCGTCAAAAGACCTATGGTGATGACACATAAGACAAAAGAAAAATTCCAGCCCAAATGGGAAGGACCATTTGTAGTAGAGTCAGTCTACTCAAATGGATCATATCGCCTCATAACCTCAAATGGCGATACACTCATGATGCCGATCAATGGCAGATTCTTGAAGAAGTACTATCCTT
Source organism: Agave tequilana (assembly GCA_038442645.1). Lineage (NCBI taxonomy): Eukaryota > Viridiplantae > Streptophyta > Magnoliopsida > Asparagales > Asparagaceae > Agave > Agave tequilana. The sequence continues at coordinate 67,408 of JAVJIF010017142.1, read as the reverse complement.
AATAGTACTCCTCCTCTGATCAAGTTAAAAGTACACCTCTGATCAAAACAAGAAGAGTATCTTCATTAACATCCGACGCCTCCAACGGTTAAGGATAGAGAAAATGTTGGCTTCTAAGCCCAACATAAGTCCTTGACAACTCATCATACTGAGGGGAATAGCATGGCTAGCCCAACTTAAATGGTAGTTGGTAAAGGCACCTCAAATCCGTTGACAGCTGAGGGTTTGCTAAAAACCCTAGGTTCTAATGTTCTCATCCTCATTAACATCCGACGCCTCCGACGGTTAAGGATAGAGGAAAATGTTGGCTTCTAAGCCCAACATAAGTCCTCGACAACTCATCATGCTGAGGGGAATAGCAGGGCTAGCCCAACTCAAATGGTAGTTGGTAAATGCACCTCAAATCCGTTGACAGCTGAGGGTTTGCTAAAAATCCTGGGTTCTAATGTTCCCATCCTCATTAACATCCGACGCATCCGACGGTTAAGGATAGAGGAAAATGTTGGCTTCTAAGCCCAACATAAGTCCTTGACAACTCATCATGCTGAGGGGAATAACATGGCTAGCCCGACTCAAACGGTAGTTGGTAAAGGCATATCAAACCCGTTGACAGCTGAGGGTTTGCTAAAAATCCTAAGTGGATGTAGTTCCACTCTTCCCTCCAAAAATCCCTTACTAATTCTCATCCACAGATGGGAGGACTACAAAATACAATCATTGCTACGTTAACATCATACCTCTGGTAATGAAAATTTTCAGTACTCCCTATCGTGTACAAACTTTACTTGTCAACTCTGCATAGAGCAGCAAAAGTCCAAATTTGCCAAGTTAATACTATACCTCTGGCACTCCAAACTTCACTTGTCAATTCTCATCAATAGAATGGCAGGCCCTCAAATTGCTCATATCGCAAGTCCACTACTGTCAAGTTAATACCACACCTCTGACAATATACTGTTAAGTTAACATTACACCTCTAACAGTAATCAAGTTATTGCCAAGTTCAACATTAAACCTCTGATAGTTATCTTCCCTCAGACTTCCAGATCGAAGCTGAAATGAACGTTGCTAAGTTTAATACTACACCTCTAGCGTCCAAGTCATTGCTGAGTTCAACAATACACTTAGGGCCATGACTTTCCCTCGGACGTCCTTATTAAAGTCGAGATGACCAATGCCAAGTTCAAAATTACACCTCTAGCATTACCCTCACTGCCAAGTTAAACATCACACTTATGACAGTGACACTTTCAGTTTTCCCAAATGTAAGCTGAAATGCTTCTGAGTTAAGTTAATATCACACCTCTAACTCACATCCTTGTCAAGTTAACATCACACTTCTGACCAGACTACATTCAACCCGTTAAGTTAATATCACACCTCTAACGGTAAAAACTTTCCTAGATCCCCCGCGAATCTAGTCTCACTTGTTATTCTCCCGAACAGAACAATAAGTCTACCTAAAAACATTATTAGGTTAACATTACACCGTTAACAGTGTTTTTATCAATCCCCAGCTATCTTAATCAAGTTAAGCCCAAACCTCTGATAAAGGTTCATCTTCCTTGGGGGTACAATTACCACCTATCGCTTTCTTTTATAAAGTGGCAGGTCCATAAAAATTATCCTATTCCTTGTCAAGTTAATATCACACCTCTGACAATATTGCTGAGTTCCTGAAATAGGATCTCTTTCTACAAAATTTAACTCGTTAAGATTATCATCATAATTTTGACAGGTCAAAGGTTCTTTACTTCTATTCGTCTGACTTTCAATACAAAAAGGGAGTTCAAGACAACAGAAGAAGACAAAAAAAATGTGTCGCTTTTATTTATATCCATCATATGAAAGTGATACAAAACGCTCTCTTATACAACAAGATTGAGTGTTACAGATAAAGGAGTACAAAGAAGTCCCTTTCTCTCTCAAAGGTTGCACTCACTTCTTGAAGCTGCTCACAACTCCAAGTACAAGACGTTTGGAAGGGCGCCAAAGTAGGATTGAACACTGTGGCGACGATCGGAAGCTGGTTGCACCATGATGCATGATGTAAACATGAAGAAGCCTCTGATTGACCGAAAATAATGGTGTTTCTTGAGGTCGGAAGGCAGCAGAATCTTCTGATTCCACCTGACCATCCGAAGCGGCGGGGTATGATCCTTCGTTGATGAACATCTCCACCACCAGAAGTCATCCAATGAGCATGGAGTTTTCATCGATGTCACTTCTGGGGTAGGTGAAGGGAGAATCCAAGACCATACCCATCACTATATCCACCGCCATCCTCACTCTGACTATGCCATGCCAAGAAGCATGACTGGTGCATTGAATCCAAAGAGATCTTGGCGAGGGTCCGATCCCCGTCTCCCGAAGACGGGAGCCATGACTTCTTCTCCTGTGGTCGACAATCGATCAAGTTCGCTGGCCGATATATTCTCCCAAGGGCCCAGCGAACATGAAAAGGGATGATTAAGCTTACCTGCAAAAAAGCAAAAGTTAGAAGATCTGAAACTTAGTATATTTCAACAAGAAAAACTAAGTAACAGACGCAGCTATTGCAGAAAACTACAGACGCAGGAATGACCCGCGCGGTGAACCTAACTTCTGCGGCGGCAGAAACAGACGCGATCAAACCTGTGATACATATAGAAGTCAGACGCGGTCTGGCTTTGCATCCGCGTCTAAGGTATGAGGCGCGAAAAGAATAAGATGCGAAAATGGCCGTCTCCCTGTTCGACGAACAGGGGTTGCAAAATTCAGGGCTGAAAATTTCATGGCAGTCATACCCGCAGCAACCCCCATTAAGGGTTGAACTTTCTGCACCAAGGCGCGGATATAAAAGGTGCTCAAGGAGACGCTTCTTGATCTTGAAATCACTTGACAGTGATAATCTTCTGGAGAGATTAAACAGAAGCATGATAGCTCTGGGTCATCATCATCCACGGAGGCAAGTCTCAGATACAAATCCTTGAAGAGGAAAGGCAGAATCGCTCAGGGTTTTCGCTCTCAAAGGAAAGCAGTCTAAGTAATGAACTGCTAAAAGGAGAAGCTGAGCCCTATTTATAGGCAAACCACAAAGTCTGTGATTAATGGCCCGCTAATCAGAACCGTCGGCTTTAATTCCCACACGAATATCAAAGCCCAATAACAAGCTGACGCGTGGACTATCTCTTCGGGAAGCATCGAAGACGCGAAGTCTCCAATCGCCAGTGCCGATTCGGCATTTAAAGGCATTAATGCCTGAACCCAATGAAGGGCTGACGCGTGGACCGCCGCTTCGGGAAATATCGGATAATGCGAGTCCCCAATTGTCAACAATGACTTGACATTTAAAGATCCCACGAAATCTTTATGACAAGCTGCATGTAACGCTTTGGAAGTTGCACCAAACGCAGGCCCGAGAGCCGCGTCCAGGAACTGACGTCCCTTTGCGAATTCGAAAATGGCATTCCTTTTCATTTCAGTCAAGAGAACTGCAACCGCGTCTCTCAGAGTGATTCAAAGCTGCATCCCTTCACAGCAAAAGGGACCCATTCCGGGGGTCGCGCTTGGAAATCACATAAAAGTGGAAAGCCGCGTCCTGAGACTTGTGTCCTCAACGGGGAAGGCCTATGGCATTCACAAGTATTTTGGAGCTGCGTTGACATGGTGAGATGATAATGGTGTTCCTACCATAAACTTAGTATAATTTGAGTTTGCACCAGGTCAAGGACCCAGTATCGCGTCCTCATATCTATGCGTCAGTTTTGAGGAACATAAGATCGCGTCTTCATGGCGTCCTGAATTCTGTACTTGGGCAGAGTTAAGGGCTGCGGCTAGGGAGCCGCACCTAAAGCTGCGTCCTTCGCACCAACTGGAACCACGTCTCAATGGACAGGACAGAGTCGCGTTTCCCAGGACCGCGTCTCCCTATAAATCAGAGCCGCGTTCCTCCCAAGAACTTAGTTCTACCTAAGTTCATTATTCACAGCCAGCCAAAGATCACAACCAAAGAGTGCAGATAAGAAATTGGATTCATCTACAGTGGAACAATGAAGATGGAGCAAAATTTCAAGAGACTTTTATTATTAGAGCCAAAATGATAAAAGTGATACAAACACTCTTGATGAATTGAGCGTTCTGTCCCTTAAAAAAAAAAGAGGGGGGAGGCTAATAATCTTGATTAGCCAAAGAACGGATTTGTTCTCGGAGGCGATGTATCTTGTGCTGACGTGCTTTCTCAGCCTCCATGAGAGCCTGGACCCGCAGCTCCTCCTCGGACAAAAATCTCCTCATGGCCAGCTGTGCTCGTAGAGATTCCAACTTAGAGGAGTGAGTGGAGAGGTTTTCTTCAACCTGTATCCTGGCAGCTTCCAGCTCTTCCAGCTTCTTCCTGGCAGTGGAAAGCTTCTACTCATTGATTGCAATTAAGGCTTCTGCTTTAACTATGGTTGCTCGAGCAGTGATAATAACCTGCTCTGCGCTCTGCATGACGAGTTCAGATTCCCTTGAATCGCGAATCAACCTTTGATGGTCAGCTTGGAAATGTTGGAGATGGTGGGTCTCTTCAGCTATCCTTTCCTCCATCTTCTTTCGCTCTTGTTCCTGAGCAGCAAGAAGCCTGGTCAGGGTTGCCCGGGCCTCGTGAACTGAGCCAGCGTCTTCCAAAGACTTAAGCTCTTTCAGATCACTCCCCAATTGCTTCACCAGCAGCAGACACGCCCTAGCCTGTGAAGGACCTCCAGTATGACTGATGTTCCCGATCAAATTCTCGAGAAGCACTCGACAAATTCGAAGGAACTGCCCCCAGAGAGGATGAGGTCAATACATGATCGCATGGAAGCAAAGAACTGCTGTACCATTTGACGTGCCAGTTCCTCCATGATATCATTAACTGGAGAGAACCCTGCTGATGTACTCCCAGATCCCCTTTCTATCACAGGGTAAGGCATGGGAATCAACTCGTCCCGTACAGAAGTAGGGTCAACAACAGACGCGGTAGAAGCTGAGATGGTCACCGCCACTTCTGGCGCAGTTACGACTGTTGTAGCGGCCTCCATGGCGACTGAAGTTGCAGCGAACTTGGCTTCTTCAGAACCTTCGATCGGGGGTTGAATTGTATTGCCTGCTGGCTCGATGCTGGTTGCCCCTGTTGAGTCGGCGCTGACTGCCAAGCCCTCTGCCTGAGCTTCCTCAGCACTCTCTGCAGATCACCAAAACGTCAGTCATGACAATAAAAGGAAAATAGTCAGAACATCAATATTTTCTTACCAAGCTGAGGGTCCGAAGACGGCAGATCCCTGGACAAATCTTGCAAGGTTGAGGTCTCCCTGACCTCAATAATTGTCCTCTCTTGAGGCATCTCAGCAGCAGCCTCAACACCCTCCTGCTGGGCCAGCTCCTGTATCATCTCCTTGATATGGGAAGAAGTCGCAGCCTCGCTGTCCGCGGCCAACCCTGCAGCATAAAAGGAAAATGTCAGAACCTGTTCCCTAGTTAAAAAGGGAAACCGGGTCAACTAGACGATAAGAGTACCTTCAGCAGGAGCAGTTGCCGCTTGTGATAACGCCATCACCGGATCACACCCGTATATTTCTTCCTCCGAGATATGTGAGAATTTGCTCGGATCTGGAAGAGCGGGTTCATCACCAAAATCGACTTCATCACCTGAATCATATTCGTCCTCTCCAGACGATGAAGACGATAGTTCAACGCGAGAAGCCTCGGCAATTGAGGTCTTGCCACCAAATACCCCAGTAGTAGGGCTGGGGTCAACTACTCGCGAGCTGGAGATTAATACACCAGGAGACCCAGGCTGTTGTGCCTCATCTCCCCTTTCATGAGCCAAAGAAGACCCTGGTTGAGTTGAGACTCCCGGAATCCCAACATCATCCCTGCCCATCAGGGCAACCTCGAGCTGCTCGGCCTCATCAGTTGCGATGAGTTCATCAGCGAGCTCCCCTTCTTCTAAAATTACGGGGCCTCTGCTACGCAATCTATGGGAACGAACAAGGGGGGCGTCGTCTTCCTCCTCCTCTTCTTCCCTCTGCTCTCCAACGCCGAAAGGGACGGCCTGTTCAGCCGTCAAGTCTTTCCTGGCCCTCTTCGGGGCAGGCTCATCCGTGGAAGTAGGGGAAGGCTCAGCTTGAAAAATAACACCATGAGGACGTTTTTGCACCGCCTGTCGACGCCTTCTGGCAGACTGCTCCCTGGGTACTGCTGCTCTCGGCTCCCCTCTGGCCTCCCTCTGAGCCGCCTGATATTCATCAAGGTCTCGCGAGCGCTTGTTGGACGCCACCTTCTCTTCATAAGACGCATTAATGCTCTTAATGCATAAACGCTCCATTGAGTAGCCATGCATCTTGCTAGCCTAGAAATACCAGGTGCAGAAGCTAAGGCTTGCATAGCAGTTTGGCGTCTTATGAGGTAAACGGAAAAGAGCCTGTGTCCCCCCAGCCACGCTGTAATACCAAGCCCGAGCCCCTTCAAACAGATTTCCACTGAAGGCAAGCTGAGCGTTAGGATTGCCGACATATAGTTGGTCATAGCCGAACTGTCGGGCGAAGCGATTCGGCATATAAGGCTCGATCGTGCACGAGTTCCCTTGCCGAAAGAGCAGATACCCGGGCCGGATATTGATGAGCCACCAGAAGACTCCCGACAGCAGCCTCGTGAAGCCGTCCGGACTTACTATGTCGGCGAACTTATCCCTATAAGCAGCATCTGTAATCTCGGGGAAGCAACAGTTGAGATGGTAATTTGAAGTGTTCAGGATGCACTTCCGAACGAAGAACATATAGTTGTGGGACCAACTCGAGCTCTCCAGCCACTGCACAAAGGGGACAAACCCCTCGGACTGAGACACTGACGTCATCAGCGAGGGGCAGTGCATCACGTACCAAGCCATTAAGTACGTATAGGGAAGCTCGATCCGAGGGTTAGGGGTCTTCACTCTCGGCCTTCCCTCTGAATCGACCTCCGGTTTACCTTGGGAGTCGACGATGGCCTCCACCCTGCACAGGCTCTGAGTCAGGGCCCGCAACCCGCTTTGGATACCGGCCACCATTGCCGGAAGGAGAGCTATGGACCTACCATAGGCCAGCAGCACCGCCGGATACACCACGTCGGCAACAATCACCTCATGCGGCAGTGTCGGCACTACACAGCGCTTCAACCACAGCATGAGGAAACCCACCAACAGTGCCCGGTTAGAAATGGGGACCCGGGCTTGATGATGGAAACTTTCAAAAACCGTGTCAGGTTTGAAAGTGTCTTCGTTCGACTCTATGGTATAAGAGCTCACAGAGGCGGCGATCCTCTCGGTGATTTCTTCGTCAGAGCTGAGAGCCAGACTGGTCACTGAGTGGTCTTTCTCGGTGATACCATTAAATAAGTAGCTCGCCCAAGACAGCTGCTTAACTCCCCTAGTCCTCCAGGAGGTTATTTGGCCGCAGATGTGGAGATAACATAGCACCTCCCAATAGGTCTCATATACACGAGGACACTCTTTCTTCAAGAGCTGAAGCTCCTCAGAGGTGGGGACGTATTCCTCAAAAGGAGCATCTCCCATTACCAGCCCTGAGACTTCATATAATTCATACAGGGCGAGTCTTATTTCTCCAACTGGGGTGAAGAACGTCCCCGTTAAAGGGTTGTAATGCTCCAGGATCCCAAAGAAATTTTGGGAATTCTATGGGATGCCATATTGCACAGCCCTGACTGCTTGGTACAGCCCTGACTGGTCCAATAGACCTCCAAGTTCAGCGAGGACAAAGCTCACCATCTTGCCCCACCAGTACTTGTCAGTGGAATGAACCCACCCGAGCGGGCAGAAGTCAGCGAGAAAATCACCCCCTACCTTCATGAATTGATTAATAAAGGTAGTGCTGAGCTGAGGGGTTTCCCCTACTGGGTTATCGGACCTGAATAATCCAGGAAACAAACCAAAGATCTCCCTCCCGTGTCCACCCGAGTGCACCTTCCAGGCGCCCAGTATGCCAAGAGAGACACTGGGAACTGATCGGGCAAGATCCCATTCCATTGCCCGAGGGACAGACATGTGCTGAAGGTAGGATAGGGGATACATTCTCTCCATATTTGGAAGAAAGAATTTCCTACCCCCTATCTGGCGGAGCCACTTGTAATCGCCATCATGCAAGACGTAACCACCCTCGCCAATATTGTCCCCAAAGAAGAAGACGGGTTTCTTCAATGGAATGCGCGAATCCGTCTTAAACTCTGCTTCGGTCATAAGTTCCCAGAATGTCGCCATGTCGACCTTGAAGAGCCTCTCCCTTCGCTCTCTCGGCTTGTCGGCGGTCACAGGAGCAGTCCTTTGCAACACGAAGGTTAAGTTACGATCAGCACCACCTACGTGCCCGAAGTAACACTTCTTGGAGAGAGGATCGGCGGAATATCGCACTGCAAAAAGAAAACGACATTTGATCAAAAATCTGAAGGGAAATGATTAAGTGTCCAAACCTCAAACGCAGGAGTCAACCCAGACGCGAAAATCATCAAAATCGGCGTCTAGACCCAAAGATCGCGAGGCTAGCATGGAGCCCGCGTTTTGAAAATCCAAGACTTATGAAAAATCTCTAAGTACTTGGACTCAGACGCAAGATTCATGAGGACCAGCGTCTGGTTTCACAAGACGCAAGAGTCATAAGAAATCTGCGTCCGAATCTTTCATACTTAGAAACATTCTAAGTGTTGAATCCGAAACGCAAGGCTTACTGGGGCCCTGTGTTCAACAAGCAGACGCAGATTCGAGTAGATAAAAGCAGCAATGGTCATCAAACCTGCGCCTTATTTATCGACTCAAAAGCCGCGTCTGAAGATCAAACATGGGCTCGAGCCCGCGTTGGCGGATCAATTTTAAAAGAGGGGTCCAAGAGTTCAAAGAACTCTATAAACCCTTTTAATGGTGGAAATCAAGTCCGATGGCTTTATACCTAAAATAGGGGCTTCCTGCATGGAGGAACCGCCCCTTTGGGTCCCAGCGACGACCACCCATGAAGACAAAGCAGTGTGCTTGGCCTTTGGTGCCATTGCGAATCTAAGATCCGGTGTTTGATGAAGCAAAGAGAACAAAGAAAGTTCCTTTCTTAAAATCCTAACAGATGCACACGGAGACGAAGGAGAGTCTAATGATGACTCTTGAAAGACTGTTACCTTTTATAGGCACGGTGATTCGCAAAGATACGCGGCGCTTGGCTCGACGCTCAATTACGACCTGACGCGTGGACAGCGCTTCAAATGCAGCGTGAAGTTCGCACGTCAAAAAGTAGATGTCCCCGCAATTCTACGGGACACGTGGCAGTGTACTCATGACACGGATTCGCATCCAAGAGTCGCGTCTTCATCTCTAAAGATGCGTCCCTTTAATGGACGCACCCTTTCAACTCGGCCAAAGTCGCGTCTGCCTCATGGAGTAACAGTCGCGTTGTCATCCCTAAAGTAGTATCACCCCTGCGTCCACAGAACTGGCGTTCAGTCCTTGCTTCTGCAAATCAGTTCAAAAGCACGCTGGCACAAGCAGATGACTGCCCACCTCTGGTTTAAATACACCAATGATAAACTTAAAGCATCAGGGAGGTTTAGACTGTGTATCTAGACACTCCACGCGATCAGTTTTGGCGGCTTCAAAGAGTTCCACAGTACACTCGCGAAAGTCATACTCCAAACAAGATCAAGCCCGAAGCTTTGTCAGTCTAAATCATAAAATTGGATTCAGCTAGAGTCCAAAGTATTTTAAAATCCGTCCCAGCTAACTGCGGAATATTGAAAACTTTGGAGGGGATTCTGTAGGCTGTCTAAAGATCACTAAAAGACAAGTCATCAAAGGCAGAGTCCCAAACTCCAGACGCAGGGCGCGTCTCAGCAGCACCAAGGCGCGAGGGTCGAAACCCGCGTCTCAGCAGCACCAAGGCGCGTGGGTTGACACCTGCGTCTCAGTTGTAACCGTCCCGGTTATAGGGTCAATCACGGCCCACATAACGGGGAAAGTTAACCCCCATTATGGAGTGTTTTTAGGAGGCACGTACGCCCCTGAAACCTCTATAAATAGCCCCGTTGCTATGGAGAAGGGGTCAGATTTTTGAGAGAAGAACTCTGAGAGAAAAGAGCTTGACTTTAGAGCTTCCACACAGAGAGAGAGAGAGAGTCCAACCCTTCAGATAACTTGCTGCGTACAAGTTAATCTTTGTATACAATCTCTTGGTCGACGGAGCTGTGCTACTCCGTCCACCATTCGAAGAGAAGATCCCCAGAAGTTCTTAACGCTCACCGGTCAACGGAAAATAAGATTCACTTTCCATCGCCACTTGAAGAACCCAGTACTAAACAAAGGGGAGATTCAAGACTCAACATCTTCCCTCCCTTGTAGTCGGAGCATTAGTCCGTTGTAATCTTTCAATTGATTCAAGGAAACTTTACATCGAATTCTTCTACTCCGTACCAAACATTCACACCTTTGTCTCAAGGGATATATCTAACAATGCCTAGATAAACTACCAATAAAAGAGACAAAGTACCTCTGACCTCCAAGCGATGCAGTCTTAGCAGGTCCCCAAACGCTTACGTGAACATAATCAAGAAGACCTTCTGAGTGGTGAGTACTGGTGTTGAATTTTACCTTCTTCTTGTTCAGAACGCTGTGTTCACCTTCCAAGTTGCAGGTAGCAGCACCTTCCAATGATCCCTTCTTTGCAGGAGCTCGGAAAGACTTTTTACCTCCATGTCCGACCTTCACCTGCCAAACCTTCGTCCAACCATCATCTGAAGAACTAGAAGTCTCCACCTGACCTGTAACCGTACTACCCTTCAAGTAGTAGAGATTGTCCCGGCGGACGCCCTTCATTACCACCATCAAGCCTTTGATCATCTTGAGAATATCATCTCGTATAGATATCATAAGACCTAATGCTTCCAAAGCGCCAATAGAGATAAGATTCCTTTTGAGTTGAGGTACATACCTCACCTCCTTCAATTCTCATATTATCTCATCTTCCATCTTTATACGGACTGTACTCATCCCTTCTATATTACACGGATGATCATCACCCATGATCGTGTAACATCCATCTAACTTCTCAAAGCTAAAAAATTAGGCCCTGTTCGGGAATACATGATAGGTGGCTCCGGTATCCAAGATCCACTCAGCCTTATCTGAGTAATCAACAGTAGGAGTAGTAACAGAGAGAGAGAATACCGATGAGTCTTCATCCGATCCACCCGCCTGTGCGAGATTCGCATTGGTGTTTGACTCACCTTCTTACCTTTTGACTTTCAGGCAATCAACTTTGAAGTGCCGTAATTCCTTGCACAAGGCGCACTGATTCCTCTTCAGATCTCTGAAGCCTGATCTGAATTTTGATCTTCCCTGATCATCTCTTCCCTTCCTATTGGAACTTCTGCCTCTTACCGCCAATGCCTCTGCTATTGTGCTTCCCGAAGAAGACAATCTATCATGTCTCCTTACTTCATAACTCACAAGAGTAGCCGACACCTCACTGTAGTTAAGAGATTTTCTTCCATTTAGCAATGTAAGAGTAAAGGTCTCATACTCTTCCCTAGGAAGAGAGTTCAAAAGAATTACTGCCTTATCCTCTTCACTGATCTCTACATCCACATTAACTAGATCTGTAAGAAGCTTCCTGTAGAGATTCAAGTGTTCATTGACGAAGCATCCTCTTTGCATCTGAAAGCCATAAAGCTTACTCTTCAACTGCAATCGCGACTCTATACTTTTCGTCAGATACTTCTTCTCCAGAATCTCCCACAGCTGCCTCGCAGATGTCTCATACAACACCTGATACTTGATGTCTTGTGTCAGATAAGACCTGATCAAGCCATACGCCGAACGATTTATCTTTCCCAATCTTCTTCCGTTGTTGATGCGCGCTTCTTCTCCAACCGTAGAGTGTCTTCTAGGTTTGATGCCGTCAGCGCATCCATCACATCACACCTCCATATACCAAAGTTATTCGTGTCGTTGAACTTCACCACATAAATCCTCGGATGTGGATTCATGGATCTCACCGATGTATTTTTCTCCAGCCATCTTCTCAACTGATTCCTCAAAGCAATGCGGAAACAAACGGAGTTAGATAAAACAAACTAGATAAAGACAAGATTTTTACTTCCACGTGAAACCCTCTAAACGGAAACTATCTACTCCTTCAAATTGATTCCTCGAGCAATCTACACACTGTTTTGAGATTGACACACGATCCCACAAACAGTCCCAACGTTGAACCGAGATCGACACACAATCTCTGCCAACCAACAACTGATGCCCTTGGAATCACCAGATGATCCCACGACGAACCTGGGATGCTCTGATACTAATTGTTGTACGCAAGGTGACAACAACCACTCTTGAGGAATACACCCACCTGGCGGAGACTTGATGCAGACGGAGAAGCAACCAACATGACAAGAACAACGAACAATAGAGAAAAGCAATCAACACAATATTTAACGAGGTTCGGCAACGTGCCTACGTCCTCGGTGCATGGGAGAGAGATTTTATTGATTCAACAATCAATACAAACTAATACAAGAGGAAAACTTGAAGGAATTCTTAGGGATACAATACATGAGGGCTCTAACCCCTATTTATACCCACATAGTCCCTGGATTTAATAAAACCCAGATTGAATTCGATCCCATCCAGAAAAGAAATCCGAATCCCAAAAGGAAAGTCAAAACGCGCCTGTCGGTCGACCGGCCGGTCGACCGACCCATGCCACGGTCGACCGCACCGGTCGACCGGGCCCAACCGAGACTAAGACCTTGTCAATCGGTCGATCGGGTGGTCAACTGCTTCCTTCCTGTGCACGTTCGTGCACGCCGGTCGACCGACCTCCTCCACCGGTCGACCGGGCGGCCGACCGGGAGCATAATCTGGCTTGCTCCAATGCGCCGTTTCTCTCTCCTTGATTTTCGATCTCTGTGCTAGCTTCCTCTACTCCTCTATCTCCTCTCTCCCACACCCTCTGACGCTCAAGTTAGACTCTGAGTGAGGTGTAAGATATTTTCTATTATGTGGCATGAAGATAATATAAATAGAATGAAATAAAGTAATAAATAGCCACTTGATGAAAAGGGGTTACAAAAGAGAAGTTTTGCCTATGCATATGCATGGTCTTATACTTGTAATTTTAGTTTTCTCCCATCAAGAAAAACAACAATCCTGAACTAGGCAAAAAAAGATATTATGAATTTTTTTCCCCCTCTCAAATCTCTCTCTATAAGAGTTTTGGGCATCCTTCTTATACAAGTTCATGTGACCAAGGATTAGCATGTTTGTGTGATTGAACATGAGAGAAGGTATCTTTATAAACTTATGTTTTTTGTACGTATATGAGAGCAATTTGTTGTATGAATAGCATACTATTAAGCATCGATTTAAGTTTATTATCAATATTAGAAATTTAATTATCTAACATGAGCATCCTAAATGTATGAGTAAAGGGTACAGGTCTGGTAAATCGGAGAGCATAGTCGTCTCCCTTTGATGCACAACATTTATAACGTTTATGAAGAAGGGTCAATGAACGACTTTTACCTCCTCCTCCTCCTCTTTTGTCGTTCAGCCCGCTTGCAAGGAAATGGCTCTGCCCTTGCGTATGTCAAGAGGCTCAAGTGAGTTGTCAGGAGATCCTCAGCGACTGGCCCAATTTCATGGCCTAAGTCTTATTGTTTACGCCCAAGCCCAAGAGATGTCCCTACATCAATTTTTCTCTCGTTCACTTCATGCTTTCAATTAGATTATCCTGTTACCCCAAGAGTTCAGTGTTTATGATCTGTATATATTTGTTGGTCAATTCCAAGAAGACTGAAATGTTGAGTAGCAAGTTTGAGCCTTTTACACCAAGTTGATGGTAAAGAGGTAGCTCGTAGTGCTCTGTCCTCCTCACTTTCTACTCTTTCCCACTTGATGCAATTTCCTTTCACACACACCCACCCACCCACCCACCCACCCTGTTAGGATTTTGCCTTCTTTTTAAGGGGAGATAATGGTCCAAGAAGACCCAAATAAGTTGGAGAAGAATATAGCTTGAAGCAAAAAAAGAAACAGATCCGGGTTTAGTGCAGAGTAGTCGACTAGTCAGTTGATTAGTCGACTAATGCACAGTATTAGTCGACTATATATATTAGACTAGGCAGGATACAAAGAGGAAATAGTTTTACAGTAGTCGACTAATTAAAATTATTAGTCGACTAATTGGAGGTATTAGTCGACTAGCCTTAAGGACTAGTCGACTATACGCGACTTTTATGAAGTAGAATCAGTTTCCTTGTCAGGCGCGACTTTTCTGAAGTAGAATCAGTTTCCTTTTCAGGCGCGGTTTTCCTTATTCTAGTGGGATACAAATTGTATTAAACTTTTATTCAATGAAAATTTGTTTTTAAATATTAAAGGGTAAAGAATCCTTCTAGATCAGGGAGATCAACTTCTAATACAATTGATCAAGATTCTTCAACCATCCAAAGGCCAAGATCATCTCATAGTCCAAATAAGAGTTATATTGTAAAATCCTATAAATTAAGGTTGTAATCAAGAATTATAATTGTCTCAAACAACAGAGAAATTCTGAATTCTCAAACAAAGAATATCAGAGGAAGCCAAGAAAGAGAGGAGCAAGTTGAAGGGCATAGAGAGAAGAAACTCTAGTAATCTAGGGTTAGATTCAAGTAGAAGGAAAATATTCTTGTTGCATTAAGGGAAATGTTAGATCTCTTTATACCAAGTTTATTAATAAATCTCTCTCAAGTTCTTTCCCTATAGACGTAAGCCAAGTTTAAGCTGAACTACATTAAGTCCTCGTGTGCTTTCTTTTTACTCTTTTGTCTAGGTATTGCTAGTTTACTTTACAATAGTTTTTTTTGCAAGTTCTGATCATATTGCTAAGTTTCACAAACATCGATCCAGCGAGTAACAATTGATATCATAACATATCAATTTTCACAATAATTGGTATCAAAGCTAAAGGTTCATGAAGTGCAATATGTTGAAGATAGAAAGTTCTACAATAAAGTTTAAGGTCGAGAAGTTCAATGGCAAATGAAACTTCAGTTTATGATAAAAGAGAGTGAAGGCATTGCTGGTGTAACAAGGTCTTCACATGACCTTGCAGGGTAAGTCATCAAAACCTATAGGTACGTCAAATAAGGATTGGGAGGAAATGAATTTAAAGGCGATAAGCACGATCCAACTATGTCTCGCAAACGAGGTGATGTACAACGTGATGGATAAAGAAACAACTACATGATTGTGGTCAAAGCTAGAAATGTTGTATATGATGACAAGCCTCTCCAACAAGCTGTATCTCAAGAAATAACTATATGGGCTATGCATGAACGAACGGACAGTGGTGTTGGAGCATCTAAACTTCTTCAATAAGGTCATCAGCAAGCTTCTATTTGTTGATGTCAAGATCAACGAGGAGGATAAGGCGTTAATACTTCTCAGTTCACTTTCAGAGTCATATGATCACATCGTCACCACCATGCTCTACAGTAAGGAAACACTCATCTTACAGGAGATCAAGTCAACTCTCTTATCTAAAGAGATTAGAAAAAGACCAAACCAATAAGAGCAGACAGGATCAGGTTTTGTGATCACGGGAAGGAAAGGAAAAGGAGAAGAAAAGAAAGGTCCGAGCTCGACAAAAGTGTGTCACTTTTTTTTAGGAAGAGAGAAGATAGAGGACATAGAGGAAGAGAGCACAGAGATCGAAAGACAAAAGGAGCAAAAGTAGCTTTGAAGCAGGCTTGGATGAATCCTGGTCGACCGGTGATAGATTTCAGTCGACTGGGCAGTCGACCGATGTGCACGGCGTGCACAAGTAAATCCCGGTCGACTGCCCGGTCGACCGTGGCATAAGAGCAGTCGACCTCCTGGTCGACCGACTGACATGAGCCATATCTCGGTTGAGTCCGATCGACTGGGCCGGTCGACCATGGATAGGGGTCGGTCGACCAACAGATGAATTCTGCTATCCTTTCTGGATTCAGACTCCTTTCCTGTTTGGGGTCGAATTCAATCAGGGTTTCCTAAAACCCTGAGACTCTGTGACATAAATAAGGACTAGAGCTCTCATGTATTGTATCACTAGAAGATTTCTCAAGTATCCCTCTATATTTGCTTGTATTGATTGTTGAATCAATAAAATCCCTCTCTTCCTTGCCCCAAGGATGTAGGCAAATTGCCGAACCTTGTTAAATACTGTGTTGATTTGCTTTCTCTATTGTTTCTCTGTTTTTGTCGTGTTGGGTACATCTCCGGCTGCATCTGTCTCCGTCTTGTTAGAGGATTACTCAGAGAGGTTGTTGCCAGGGCGCTTGTAATAAGTGGTATCAGAGCATCCCAGGTTCCACGTTGGATTGTATGTTGATTCCAAGGGCATCAGTTGCTGTTTGGCAGAGATCGTGTGTCGATCTCGGAGCAGCATTAGGACTGTTTGTGGGATCATATGTCGATCTCAAAACAGTGTGTGGATTGCTCGAGATATCAATTTAAAGGAGTAGATTACTTCAGAAACTCTTTGAGGGTTTCGCGTGAAGGTGAAGATCCTATCTTTATCCAGTTTGTTTTATCTAACTCCGTTTGTTTCCGCATTGCTTTGAGGAATTAGTTTAGAAGATGGCTGGAGATAGTTCATCGACGATAAAATCCATGAATCCATAGCCGTTAGGGATCAATGTGGTGAGTTCGACGACAAGAACAACTTCAATATGTGGAGATATGAGGTAATGGGTGCGTTGATGGCATCAAATCTCAAAGACACTCTACGGTTAGAGAAGAAGTGTGAATCAACAACTGAAGGGACAAGATGAACCGGACAGCGTGTGGCTTGATCAGGTCTTGTTTGACACAAGACATCAAGTATCATGTGTTGCATGAAACATCTGTGAGGCAGCTGTGGGAGCTTCTGGCAAAAAAGTATTTGATGAAAAGCGTCGAATCGTGGTTGCAGGTGAAGAGTAAGCTTTATCATTTTCAGATGAATAGAGGATGATCCATTGACGAACACATGAATAGCTACACAAAGTTTCTTACAGACCTAACTAATGTGGATGTGGAGATCGATGAAGAAGATAAGGGGGTAATTCTATTGAATTCTCTTCCTCAAGAAGAGTATGAGACCTTTACCCTTACATTGATCAATGGAAGAAAATTCCTTAACTATATTGAGGTGTCTGCTGCTCTTGTGAGTTATGAAGAAAGGAGACATGACAGACTGTATTCTTCGGGGAACACAACAGCAGAGGCATTAGCGGTAAGAGGCAAGATTTTTAATAGGAAGGAAAGAGGTGATCAGGAAAGATCAAAGTCCAGATCAGGCTTCAGAGATCTGAAGAGGAATCAGGGTGCTTAATGCAAGGAGTTAGGGCACTAGAAAGTTAATTGTCTGAAGGTCAAAGATAAGAAGGAGCAGCCGATGATCGAGGTAAACTTCGCAAAGGTGGTCAGTACTCAAGCCAGTATTTCACAGTCAGATAGATTAGATTCAGACTCATTAGTATTCTCTCTCTGTTACTACTCCTACTGTTGATTACTCAGATAATGCTGAGTGGATCTTAGATATAGGAGTCACCTATCATGTGTGTCCGAACAGCGACTGGTTTTCTAGCTTTGAAAAGCTAGATGGACGCTTCACGGTCATGGGTGATGATCATCCGTGTAATGTGGAAGGGATGTGTACAGTCCGTATAAAGATGGATGATAGGATAGTACGAGAACTGAAGGAGGTGAGGTATATACCTCAACTCAAAAGAAATCTTATCTCTGTTGGTGCTTTGGAGATATTGGGTCCTGTGGTATTTATACGAGATGGTGTTCTCAAGATGACCAAAGGCTCAATGGTGGTTATGAAGGGCGTCCGCCTGAGAAATCTCTACTACTTGAAGGGTAGTACAGTTAAATGTCAGGTGAAGACTTCTATTTCTTCAGATAATGTTTGCACATATATCTGGCAGATGAAGGTCGGACATGGAAGTGAAAAGTCTTTGCAAGCTCCAGCAAAGAATGGATCATTGGAACATGCTGCTACCTGCAACTTGGAATTGGGTTAACATGACGTTCTAGACAAGAAGATGAAATTCAACACCAGTACTCACCACTCTGAAGGTCTTCTTGATTGTGTTCACGTAAGTGTTTGGGGACTTGCTAAAACTGCATCGCTTGGAGGTTACAGGTACTTTGTTTCTTTTATTGATAATTTATCTAGGCATTGTTGGATATATCCCATGATACAAAGGTGTGAAGCCCAATATATGTTGGTGAAGTGGAAAGGAATAATGGAGAAGCAGATTGGTAGGAAGATTAAGGAGCTACAAATTGGTAATATTGAAGGATACAAGAACCAATTCCTACAATTTGGCCAGAACACTGATATTAGTACTCACTTCACATAAGGAATACATGAGTTGGCTTAGGAAATAAACCGTTCCTTACTGGAGAAGGCTCAGTGATTGTTATCTAATGCACAATTAGACAAATCATTTTGGGCTAAGGCGATTGTGTATGCTAGCCATCTCATAAATGGATTGTCATCGACTGTGATAGGAGGTAAAACTCCACTGAAAGTTTGGTATGGGAAAGCTACTCAAGGTCGTGGTTTGCTGCGGGAATTTGAAAGTCTGGCCTACTTTAGTGCCAAGGATGGCATGGTGAATCCGCGAGCAAAGAAGTTTGTGTTTTGGGTGTCAAGAGAAATATGAAAGGCTACAGGTTATATGAGCCCGAAAATAAGAAGATCGTGTTGAGTCGACATGTCATGTTTGATGAGACTTCAGTGTTGTAGTCGATTGGTCACTAATGTTGCATTTTTAGTATCATATTTCTATATTTATTATAGAATAAAATCTGCATTGTCCTAATTAAATGTTTAATTTATTTGCAGGCCCATTTCTTATGGAGATGAAGAGAAATGAGCCCAAAAGCCCACCAAAATTCTGAATTAAATCAGAATTAATTCGAGCTCAGTGAATCAGGGCAAAATCAAGAGGTTGAAAACCGGTTGAGAAGAATCCTCTCAGAATCGATCGGTTGAAGTAAAGATCAAAGGCCATTTCGTCAAAATCCCGGACTCAAACGAGAAAACCAACTGAAGATAAAAGCAGAAGGGAAAACCAGGGAGACCCACCAACAGGGTGTGGCCACCTGGCCACACCCTAGCCGCGGAAACGCGGCCAAAGCCGTGTTTCCGCGGCTTGGTTGTGGAGTTAGGGGGAGCGTTTGCTCCCCCGATATTCCTGGGATCCTGTAGGTTGGGTTTTCGCCTATAAAAAGGCAGTATTTGCACTGAAAATGGGATGATCATGCAGAGATAGGATTTAGCCTAGTTTTCATTTCTTGTAGTTTAGGTTTTTCTTTTCTTTTTATGTAATTTGTATGTAAGTTTAGGTTAGATGAAGATTCATGTAAGTAAGAGAGAGAGGCTTATGTTGAGAGTGACACCGATGTACCCTCCTCCTTTCTTCCATCGTTTCAAGCAATAAAAGGTAATATGTTTATGTTCTTCTTTACTTTCATTTTCTTTTCTTCTTCCTACTATACCTCTTTTGTTTTTGATGAGCTTGCAAGTGAATCCAGAAGTATAAGTATAACGATGTTGTGTGAGTGCCAACGATAGTTCATGAAGACGTTCTCCTCCTCAAGATCCGTATCACTTCATTCTTACTCCGCTTGATGATATAATACGAACGAGAACTGAGCTCGATCCTATGATTTATGCGTTGACTGCCTCCAAGCAAGGTAGAACATGCAAGGGTTCCAGGTAAGTCATCAACCAAACTAGGTGAGTACTTCTTTCATCTTCTTTCTTCACTTTTTTATTTCTTAGTTTAGATCACCAACACTCACTTCCGTCATCACTCCTTTTCACTTCTTTGTAAATAATCATTTGTACATAGTCACTTTCTAATTCTCTCCACTTTCTTCATTCTACCGTTTTCTTTCTAACTTTAACATAACTCTTTTTCATTTTCATTTCTTAAAACAAAGAAGAACTTTTGTTTTTCTTCATAAAGATTTCAATAAAAAAATCTTGAACGCTTCTATCGCAAACCCTCCTTGTGGATCACGACCCGCATAGCCACTTGCTATAGCGGTAAGAATTGAGCACTTGCACATGTTTATTCTTAGATCTAAAGTTTTGTATTTTGTGTGTTGTTAAAAGTTCTGAAAGTCTGTATTTTGTGTGCAGGTAAAGCTTCAATCAGTAGTCTACCGTCTCCCAGCAGATGGAGAGGATGAAGACCAAGGAAGTATCGCAGCGGGTAAAGGTTGATGCTACTCCACCATTTTCAGTTGGTCCGGCATCAGTAAAGACTTCATTGGATATGACACCGGGTAAAGATCATATAGCCAGTTTTGATGCTGAATAGGTTGAATACATTAATGAGAATGTCAAATTATTTGCATCCATTAGAATCAAGATAAAAACACGAAAGTGGGTGAAGAAGTATGAATCTCAAGCTTGTGACTGAGACAAACTCAAGTTGAAGGTCGTTGTTCTCCATGACGGTAGTGAGGAAGTTCATATGACTCAGCCAGGTCGGTTTGCTATTCAAGATTCAGTTACAAGTGCATGAGCTTGATGGAGCTCATTTTAATGAACTACGATAGGCTTGGTCCCTTGGAGAAGGTACGTAGGCAGCCGTAAAGGTGCAGCCATTTGATGATGCAACATGTATGAAACTGTTTGGGTTCTCAAGAAGCTGATTTGGACTTCACGTAGAGGTGAAAAGTTGGACTTCACGTAGAGGTGAAGCATTATGATCTCGATGAATAGTTGATCTTCTGGTAAAAGATGGTTAAGCTTGCATAAAGGGGGTGTGCATCCAGTTTGTTAAAGCTGATGATGGTGTTTGGTGTGCTCTACTTAGATTTAGTTAGACTGTCTCGAAGACATGTGGAGTGGAGAGAGCCAGTCAGTATTGGCTTATGATGGTTCTTCTTGAGATCATTTGGAATAGAGTTCCATAAAGTTACTGAGTAGGAGACACGTTCATTGGTCGGCTCATATGATATTTCTTCATGTGAAGTGATGGGAACTAATGTATGGTGCATTCCGTTTGGATAACTGAGCTGAAGTTTGAAGCTTACAATTGATATTGGAGTTTGGTGAGAGTTGCAGGTGGCGACGACAAACTCAATGTGGATCTGGTGAGATCAGTGAAAATCAATTGTACGTGTACTGGCAATTCATTTGAAGGAACAGGTTTCGTCTATTGGCCAAGTCGAGATCGTGTGTCGATTTCGTCGAGATCGTGTGTCAATTTCATTTGGAGCGCCAAGTCAAGATCATGTGTCGATTTCGCCGAAATCTTGTGTCGATTTCTCCAGGTGATATATTGGTGTTCGTTGGAGTTTGGCTCAAATTTGAAAAATCTTCACCGAGGTGGAGAATTGTAGGGAGAGAGAAAATAGAGGAAGATAGCACAGAGATTAGAAGACAAAGAGAGCGAAAGCAGCTTTGAAGCAGGCTTGGATGAATCCCGGTTGACCGCCCGGTCGACCGGTGACAGAGCTCGATTGACCAGGCAACTGATCGATGTGCACCGCATGAACAAGTAAATCCCGATCGACCGCCCGGTCGACCATGGCATAAGAGCAGTCAACCGCCTGGTCGACCGACTGACATGAGTCATGTCTCGGTTGAGTCCAGTCGACCGGGCCGGTTGACCGTGGATAGGGGTCGGTCGACCGGTCGGTCGACCGACAGACGAATTTTGCTGTCCTTTCTGGATTCGAACTCCTTTCCTATTTGGGGTCAAATTCAATCAGGATTTCCTAAAACCCTGAGACTCTGTGACTATAAATAAGGGCTAGAGCCCTCATGTATTGTATCACTAGAAGATCCCTCAAGTATCCCTCTGTATTTGCTTGTATTGATTGTTGAATCAATAAAATCTCTCTCTCCGTTGCCTTGAGGACGTAAACAAATTGTCGAACCTCGTTAAATACTGTGTTGATTTGCTTTCTCTATTATTTCTCTGTTCTTGTCGTGTTGGGTACATCTCCAGCTGCATCTGTCTCCGTCTGGTTAGAGAATTCCTCAGAGAGGTTGTTGCCAGGGCGCTCGCAACACTCTTGTCATGGGGAAGGTCATTGGAAGAATGACTGTAAGTATCAGTAAGAGTGGTTAAAGAAGAAGGGGTAAGCTGCGGCGGTAGGCGTAGCATTGAGCGGTTTAAAAGAAACTGAAGTATTAATAGCTTCCTACAAAAATAACACTTCTCAAGGTAAAAGCTGGATATTTGATTCGAGTAGTATGGTTCATGTATGTTACCAAAAGGAGATGTTCAACTCCTTGGTTGCAAAGGAGGAAGAGATTATCAAGATGGTGTATGGCTTGGCTTGCGAGATCATTTGCACTACGACAATTAAGGTTAAAAAGATATGGGACGATGCGTGCTCTAGAGGCGGTCCGGTATGTTCTGGAGGTACGCTACAATCTAATATTCATAAGGGTGCTCAACAAAGAAGGATGTCAGATCCAAGTGCAAAAAGGCATCGTTACAATTAGCCAAGGAGATAGAGTAATTCTGAAAGGAGAGAAGTGTGAAGGGTTATACAAGTTGAAGGAAGAAAACTCAGTTCGAGGTGGAGTTTCAAGATTAAGCTTGGAAGAGAGTTTATCGCGAGGTGGAGCTTCAAGGAAGACTGTAACAGGACGTGTACCGGGTCAAAGTGTTGTAAGAAGGAGAAAGGATGCATTTAGGTAAGGCCCGAGATGACCCAAGTCATGACGGTAAATCAGCCAAAAGCTTCGGGGAGAGGAGGCAAGAGTTAAGGCTTAACAACACAGTTACAATCAAAGAAAAAAATCAAGATATTAATCCGAAATCTCAAGTTGTTTTACTAAAGTCTTGAAAAGTAGGTCAAGGTGGAGATTGTTAGAATTTTACTTTATTTTTAAGAGGAGATGATGGTTCAAGAAGATCCAAATAAGTTAGAGAAGACGATGGCTTGAAGAAGAAAGAAACAGATCTAGACATGATGTAGAGTAGTCCACTAGTCAGTTGATTAGTTGACTAATACACAATACTAGTCGACTAGGCAGGATACAGAGAGGAAACAGTTTTACAGTAGTCGACTAACTAAAGTTATTAGTCGACTAGTTGGAGGTATTAGTCGACTAGCCTCCAATGAATGTTTGTTTCTATTCCTATGAATGTTTGTTTCTAAAAGATTAAAGGGTTTAGAGTCATTCTAGATCAAGGAGATCAACTCCTAATAGGATTGATCAAGATTCTTCAACTATCCAAAAATCAAGAACATTTCATAGTCCAATAAGAGTTGTATTGTAAAATCTTATAAATTAAGATTATAACCAAACATTGTAATTGTCTCAAACATTAGAGAAATTCTAAATTCTCAAACAAAAGAGACCAGAAGAGGTCAAGAAAGAGAGGAGCAATTAGAAGGTGCATAGAGAGAATAAACTTTTGTAATTTAAGTTAGATTCAAGTAGAAGGTAAACACTCTTGTTTTTCAAGAGGAATGTTGATCTCTCTGCATCAAGTTTATTAATTAATATCTCTCAAATTCTCTCCCCGTGGACGTAAGTCAAGTTTGCGCTGAACCACGTTAAGTCATCGTGTACTTTCTTTTTACTCTTTTATCTAGTTATTTTTAGTTTGTTATACAATAATTTTTATTGTAAGCACTGATCATATTGCCAATCCTTAAAATAACAATTGATATCATAGCATATCAATTTTCGCAACCACCTTCCCCTGGGAAAAAAAAAAAAAAAAAATACAAAAGAAAACCCTCAGACTTTGTCTTTGACGCTGGTGTCCCCCTACCAATCACATGCGATACCTTCACGGCCTATCAGACAAATACAAGAGTACTGAATCCATGAGAAGATGTACATCTCTCAGTTTGAATGACTTGAGAGATCTTTATCTGTGACAGTTTTGCCATGATCCATTTCAATGCCCCAGAGAGAGAGAGAGAGAGAGAGAGAGAGAGAGAGAGAGAGATGAACTGACTGATGGAATGTGTTCTTCGTTTGAGGTGACACCTTACCCAATCATAAGCCTCAGCCCTCTGCCCCTAGATTCCCACATGTACACCAAAAAAAAGCAGATGTAAACAGCCCTAATTTCTTGTCACACTCATATCATACAAGACACAGGATGGCAAGGGTTCTTCTGGCTTTAGAGAGAGCTCAGTGGGGAGGGTACAAGAGATGTTTGCAAACCGCAATCTCTCTCTGCTGAAATAATGAAATGGAGTGAGCGAGAAGAAACATCTGCAATTTGGGCCATGCAGCCACATCAAAGGAGCCTCTGCATTTAGCAAGCAAAGGGTTCATGCAATTGGGCATCTATCTCACTTTGTTGTCCCAAAATCCAGGGTCTAGGGGTTTGGTTGGATTTTGTTTTGTCCTTCTTGTGTCATTTCTAGGGGAAAGTTGCTTTGTGATATGCTCTTGTAAGTCACATACTTGTAGCTAATGTGGGAATATTGTTCTTTTGGAATCTAAACTTGTACAATAAATCCAGTTCCCTTTTTGCACTCTATATATCACATGCAATGAAGTTGATGCAGTTCACTTCTAATGAATGACAAGTTTGTTCTGGGGGAATTAATTAATTTGCGGTCCAATTGTTGACTGCTTGTCAAATTTGCATTCAAGATTAGAGTTTGAGCATTAACTTTTGTCTCTTATTTATTTTAACTTCTTGTCCTTCATTGGAGAGCTTAAGACTTAATTGGATATATATCTAACAAGGAAAATTGGGGTCAACTTCATACAGGAAGGTCACCAGTACAATGACAAGAAGTCCATTATTTTCAACAATTTTGGGTGGCCTTTTCAGAGTATCAAGGTGTTATTCAAATGGCTTGTATATTCTAGAGTTCTAGAATACCTTGCACCCTTTAATGCTGTTTCAAAAAAGTTCAACCCCTCATATGAATTTTGAATGTGCCTTTCTCTTTCAAGGTTCCATTGAAGCTTTACCTTTTAAAATTGAACAGTATGTCTAGTCTAATTTTGCACTACTTTGTGAACTGTTGTAATTTAATCCAATAGTTAGCACCCTTTGTGAATTCTGCATTAGACTTAGTGGAATCTTCACGTAAAAAGGATAGGATGGCCCATCGAAAAATTGCTTGGTCAAGCATTTGTTAAATATTGTGCTAGAGTTAAAAAAAATATTTAATCTGCATTTACCACAATATTTTTTCCCACCAACAATATTTTCATCAATATCGACTTCTTTTTAAAAAATATTAAACCTGAGCAAACTCTTATAATAGAAAGATAAATAATGATGTTAACATACGAAGTGCGGTAGCACTATGAAAAAATAAAGGGCACGGATGGGCTGTGGGAAGTGCAAAGTTCAAATTCTATAACTAGTAAGCGAGAAAAATATTAAAGCAAATTAAAAAAGCTGAAAATTTTTATTATCTTGATTTTTTTTAATATTATCATGAATTTAGTATTAGAACGATGAAAGTAACAATAGTAGTGCAGTATCATAATATCAAAATGTATGCAGAATTAATATTTTAACTAAAAGAGTTCTTGAGCAGAAGGGTGAAATGTGAAGAGTTAGGTATAAAAAGCATGTGTTAGACGTGGATGAAAAATGAGAAAAGGGGGAAAAAATAATAAATTGTTGAAAAATATTAAATTGCTGAAAACAAATACTTTTACCCATAATCAGTACAATCTATACCCCCATCAATTCTTATCTTTTTTCCCTTTTTAACACCAACATAGATATATATAACAAAGATTTTGTGAGAGTAGAAACCTAGAAATCTGTATACTTCACACATGCTTTCTTGCTAGCGACTTCTTGAGATGGATGCAGCTTTGGAACAGAAAAAAAAGTTGAATCATAGACTAAGATTTCAAGTTTCGAAGAAGTCCCATCAGCATCATCCCCAGTATCATCCAAAAACCTTTTACCCATCAAACATTTGTCCACTACCAAGGAACTAAGGTTACACCAATTTATCAAAAAGAAAAAGACCAAGCTAGCTAGCCCATTTTAGTTCACATCCTTTTAGAGTCACCAAAATTCCTTGCTCATTAACAACCAAACCAAAGAAAATCTAAGCATCATCTCACCAAAAGACTTTCCAAGTTCTGATTGCTGCAAGTCATATCAACAACGCACACATGCACATCACAATCCTAGCTGGCTAGCAAGCTAGCCCTAGCTAGTACAAGGCCTAGTGCCACGATGGACCCACATACACACCAGTGCGGACGACGCCCACATTGGATTTCATAAAATTTATAGAGTAATATATATAATTTGTAAATTTTTGTATATGATCTCTCGTTTTTAGATAATTTTTACTAGAATAAAGATACTCACGTGGTAACTTATAAAAATATATTATTCGGTGCAACTTTTTTCCTTTCTTTTTCTCTTTTTTTATTTTTATTTACACTTGAAAAAGATCTTGCGTTCGTCCCTTTTGTTTTCTTTCTTTTCTTATTGAATTTACTCTCACACTGCCCAGTGCCCATTCCTCTCACGTGCAAGCCAAACACTAATGAATGAAGAGAGGTTGCAAGATCAACACGGGGGTGACAAAAATGGCAAAGAGTACAAGGTGGCAGCTGGCCAGGGTGCCACCTTGGCCAAATCCTACCCATTTCCGGCAACAATTGCAGGGTGTACCCGGCCCCAATGGGATTTTCAGTTTTGGGGTTACAAATTTTGATGGGCACCGCTGCTCTCCCATTACTCTTGCCGTCAGGTGCAATAATAATCAGAGACTCTTGAGTTTTGAACTCTCTCTCTATATATATTATCATTGCACTTGAACTACTAGCTAGCTTAGTTTCTTCTTCCCTTTGCTTCTTTTGCTTCAACAGTTAGAAAGCAAAAAGAAAATTAAAAAAAAAAAAAAATCTATGGAGAGATATGGGAGAAGCTTCAGCAGCAGCAGCAGCTTGATGGGTGGTGGGTTGATCTCGTGGACGCCGAGGATCTACACTTGTAGCTTCTGCAAGAGGGAGTTCAAGTCGGCGCAGGCGCTCGGCGGACATATGAACGTCCACAGAAGGGATAGAGCCAGGCTCAGACAGTCCCCTCCATGGGATCCTCCTACTTGTAACCCAAACCCTAACCCTAACCCTAACCCTAGCCCTTTGCCTAACCTGAATTTTTCACCACCATCTTGTACTACTACTGAAGCTGCTGCTAAGCCCTCCTCACTGACGTACACATTCCCTTCCCTTCTCTCTCCTCGTGCTTGTTTCGCTGCGGTGACCACGGAGAATGTGGCTTCAACAGTGACCGCTTCGCCTGTGCCTGTCCGTTCGAGATGCGACGAGTTGAAGAGCACGAGAGCGGTGAAGGCCTTGTTTGGGGTTAGAAGGCTCGAGCGCTTCATGGAAGAAGAAGAAGATGGAGCAGTGGGAGGGGATCTTGAAGGGGGGCTGGATTTAGAGCTTCGACTTGGATACACTTAGATGTTCCTCTTATTGAGTTATCTGAGTTATTATTCTTGTTTTTTATATTACTAATTTGCACTGTTCAGGTTGTTGTTATTAGTGGAAGAAGCTCAACTTCTATATGCATGATTTAAGTTATTGTATGATCCGCTAATTAGTTGAAATTCTAGTTAGTTGTTTGGCTTGTAGAAAAAGGGTTGATTATTGCATAGATACTACCAAGCTAATTAGTTTCTAGATATTTTAGGATGTATATCCATTTTGACTAATATCTGCTTATTGACATGAATATATACTTATATCATTTATGAACATTTCTTTTCATTTTAGTGTGTAGTAATTTCCATTTACAATCGAAAAATTTCCATGCACAAGGATTTATATTTTAAGACGACTATGGTTAGTTCCTTGCGGTGTTCTAGTGGATTATACAATTTTTAACCATGAATCAACTTGATACAGTTTCATTTATAATTAGCAAGAAATATTTTGACAATTTTACTTTAAAAATTAAATTAAGGAAGAAAGGAAAAAAAACATGTTGAGAAATATGATATTTTGAACAGTGTATGAACTCCCTAATCTACAGTTATAACTTGTAAAAAGCTAAAAAGAAGACATAAATCCTCTCGGAGAAAACCTGTTCTATGCCCAAAATTCTGTTAGATATATAACATTTTTTGCATAAATAAATTTCTTTTTTGAAGGTTGACATAGACATAGATTGTAGACGTCAATCGAATATCTTCGGTTCTGAATATAGTCAATCAAGGGTAACTAGTCCAAATATACATGTAGATTTTCTGGCACGATAAAAAACCTACAGCATAATGCCATAAATTCTCTTAATTTTATTAGTATTTAAAATTTCTTTTCCTAACTCAAATTTCTTTAATTCAAATATGTCCCAAGACTCCAACTTGTGGAGGCCAACCCCCATGTGTACATGTCATGGTACTTTGAGTTAAACTTGTGTTTATTTAGAATAGCAAGACTCCATATTTAGATAAAATTGTAGACTTGGTGTAAAAAAGGAACTATTTTCTGTAATAATTAGAGTCGTGATTACAATATTGTATAGTTTTTCCCCTTCTTTTTGTTCTTTTTCTCTCTTTTTTCTTTTTAATTTCTTTTTTCTTTTCTCCTTCTGTTTTCTTTTTGTCTTTTTTCTTTTCTCCTGCTTTTCCTTCTCTCTTCTCTTTTTTAGTTTCCTTTTTCTTTTTCTCTCTTTTTTCTTCTCTCTTTTTTTCTTTTTTCTTTTTCTCCCCCTTTAGAGAACTTATGAGTAATACATAACTTATATTGTCAATTTGGAGAATTGTGGTTCTACTTCTAGCAATAGGTCATATTACACCTTAAACAACACAAAAAAATAAAATAAAAGAAGAAGGTCATGTTACACCAAACTAAATACCTGAAATGAAATTTATTGTGAATATACCAGTAGGAGCTCTATTTGCAGGAAACCTTGTAGGTCTATGTCAGGTATGTCCCCTTAAAAAAATTCCCTGGAAATTAAAGATGTCATAGTTTCCAGTGTATTTTCTAGTACACATATCTAAAATCAACACCAAAAACCCTGTTTTAAGGTTGTTTGGGATCAAACTGTGGATAGGAATTCTCCAATGCATCTTGAATAATCCCGTATGTCGGGGGAGGGGGAAAAAAATGATAATCTCTAAATCCAAGATAACTCATTTCTTAATTATGACATTCCCAAACTCCACACTTCCATGATTCATTCAAACTGACACATATATTGGACTAGGGCCCCCACATATACTGTCCCCACATGAGGTGGAGCACGGGCAACAGAGAGTTGAGCTCCTATATTGGTGGGTGCATTAAATCACTAGTACATGACTTCCTCTTGCTGAAAGCTGAAGCTTTTTCCAGTGTTTGGAGAGAGGCTTGAATATTTCATTCTCATATGAGAGAGAGAGAGAGAGAGGAGAGAGAGAGAGAGAGAGAGAGAGAGAGAATATTTTCTCCAAGGGGGGCATGATGGCCCTTCCCACAAAAGGGAAGCAAGGGGTGATGGAGTCAGTCGCAGTAAAAAGCGAAGTTTTGTGCGAATTGGGCTTGTCTCTCCGGATACGACGGCATCAGTAATTGAGAACTGCTGCTGCCCTGTGTTTCAACATTGAATTGAATTGAGAGATTTATCGGATTGAGATCACTTCATTTCATTGCAAAGAGAGTGTCAGTGTGTGAGAACAAGTCAGAGTCTAGACTGTTTTTGGACTTGGCTCCCAACTGGACTCCAACGTCACTCTTTAGCAAAAGAGAGGCAAGGAAATTAATTTGCAAACAAACATTTGAACTCTGACCCTTTTGAAATACTACTCTCTCTCTCCCTCTCTCTCTCCCCCTCCCTCCTCCCCCCTTTTCTGACAGCTGACATCATAAGAATTGATCAGTTTCTTTATCTCTGCCTCAGAAACAGCTGAGATTTCGTCGGACCATAGTCACAGGTGGGGGATGTGTCTAGAACTACGAACTTTGATCGATAGGTCCACCCTAGCATTATGATTTGAATTTTGCTTTTGGTTGTTTGATTGCAAAACTCCAGCTTATTTACATTGCAACTGGATCTACAACTACTGTTGTATAAAATTATGGAGTGGGTCATGTCATTTCGTGTGCTTAACCAAGACTCAACGTTGCCCGCACAAAAATAATTTGATCTAGACGTAGCCTAAGTATTGTATAGATCTAAAATTATAAGTTCATGTACCAGTCCACTGGAAACTAACTTAGACGTAGCCTATTATATGCCCATTTGAACCACATATTTTGTATGTCAAAAACAAGTAAAAAAATAGAAGAGAATGGGAGTAGACATATCATGGTTGGAAAAATAATTTACCGCCACGCAATAAATTTACACACTTTTCTAAACTGAGATCAGTGGACCCCCATGAATAATATATATTAACTTTTTTTTTTTATGCCGACATTAACATGTATTGTTTTTGTGTAGAAAATGTGTAGGAAAAATATTCATCTTCTGGTTGTGACGGCTAGCTTCTGAGAAGATAAATGGTCAAATGAATAACAGTTTAGATCTATATCTATTCTTCGGTGGGGACATTTGATTTAGATGAGTACTATGTTCTCACCCAACAATACTTGACAGTTTTAGGATAGTTAATGAGAATATAGGGTCTATTCTAAAAGCTTAAGTAAAGTGGATTATCAAAACCGACCAAGTGAAGCGAGGGAGATTTTCTCCCATGAATCTTATATAATCTTTGCCCGTCCGTCTGTCCCTCGTTTTCGTCCGCCATAGAAAGAGAGAGAGAAAGCTGCTCCCCTTCTCCATCGCTGCTATCCTTTCCCTCTCCCCCTCTCCTCATCTTCTCCTCCTCCTTCCACCGCCGCGCTCTCCCCTCCCTCTCCTTCTCTCCCCTTCTCCTCCTTCCTCTTCTCCTTCTCTTCCTTCCACCACTACCCTCTCCATCTCTTCCCCCCATCTTCTTCTTTCTCCTCTTCCCCCTATTTTCTTTGTCGCCGGTCGGTTTCCCATCGCCGGCGGTATTCTAATAAAAGTATTCTGATGCCTAATAAGCAACATTCTAAAGAGTGAAGACAAAACTAATGAGTAGATCTAGCATCCTTTGTGCTTCAGACTGTCAATAGGCTATACCTTTATTTTTGCCACACAAGAGTCCTTTGTTTCATGAGATTGTTAGTTGGATAGATTCGGAAACTTGGGAAGTTTAAATGTGGACTCCACGGTGATAGTTTTTTCAAGTTAAGAAGAAGTATTATGTTTGATTTGACGCGGTCCCGCGTAAAAAATAGGAAATATAGGAATGGCCGGTAGATTTTATTATTATTATTTTCTTTCACATTCCAATTCCAAACTGAATTAGTTGAAACGTTTAGGAAAAATTGATCCCTGTGAACTTACCCTCCTTTTCTAATCCTTTCTCTCCCCTTTTCTTTTGGGTTTCCATTCGATTAAATTGATCCCACTTGTTCATGTGAAGATGCCAGGCCTGAGTTAAGGTCTTTTGGGCCCTTGAGGATTGAGGTACGTTTTGTTGAGAAAAACTTCGGCTAACATACATATGAAACAATATCTGTGAACAGCTAATGTGAGCACCTCACCATGACGAATGTGCGACATTATGCTGACATACAGAGAGATGGTTCGCAGTTAGCAGTCCAAGTCTAAAGGGTGACGTTATTGCTTCGTTTGGTTACTGGAGTTGCAGTTAAGTGTAAGAAATTTTAATTAGAAGAGTAAGTAAGATTTATGGGGATGAGAGTGGTATAAGCTTACACCAACTCGATCGGTGTAAGAATCAATTGCCAAACAATATAACACAAATCAAATATCCAAAGAGAGAAAGCAAGAACAAACGATTTTAATGGGGTTTGACAATTTACTTACGTCCTCGGGTAGAAGGGAGAAGATCTTATTCAAACAAAGGATTATAAATTAATCCGAAAATCCAAATTAGAGAAACTACTTACTCGGGTGTAGAATTCTCTCAAGCATACTAACTTAGAACTCCCATATAATTCATCAATTCTGATTACAATCAATGGGGATAATACCTCACGATATATAGACAGAGAATCCACAATGAAAAGGAAATCAATAACTCTGAAATCGGATCAGAAACCAAATCAGACTCATAAAAAGAATTTGGCAAAACCAACGTGCGGAACCGGTCGACCGCTAGTTGTGCCAGTCGCAAAATCTGCATTTAGGACGATCGTGTAAGTACACCTAGAGGGGGAGCGAATAGGTGTACGGCTAATCTAATGAACAAAATGTGAAAATTAAAACTTAAATTGAAATACACTTCGTGTAACCAACGAGTGTAGCCGAATCCCGGTGAATGGCTTTAGACTAACTCCTCTTGATTCCTCTGAATAAGAGTTGAGGTGCTATATGAAGCTCTCGTGGTTAAACACAAGTGAGGCACACACAAACAAGCCAAGCATATAAATATGAATGTTCAATATGAAATGATGCAAGGCACAATATAAAATAGAGAGAGTAAGAGTCAATGGATTAAACGCAAACACACGAATATGTTTCGAGGTTCGAGCACACAGCTCTACGTCCCCGCCTTCATACAGAAGGATTTTCAATCCACTAACTTGTCCACACAGGACTCCCATACAGGGAACCTCCACTGAGGATTTGGGGCAAATACAACCGGGAGTATACAACTCCTCTCTCAACCGAATACAACCTCTCACTAGAGGCAACACAAATACCACCTCACACAAGAGGGGTAGGCACTTAGCCAATACAAAACAATCACCTCACACTTGAGGGATTCGAACACAAACTCCACCTCTCACTAGAGGGAGCTAAACACAATCTCCACCTCTCACTAGAGGGAGCCAGCCACAACCTCCACAATCACCTCACAATAGAGGGATACCAAATCAATCACCTCTCACTAGAGGGATAGCACAATGAAGGAAGTTTACAACTTGGTAGTTACCACAACCACAAACTAATTTCTTTCTCACAAAACAAAGATCCTATAGAGAAGATAGAATGATAAGCTCAAGCGTGAGAAAACAAAGTGTTTTGAATAAAGAAAATCACTTGGGAAATCTTCAAATAGATATAGAATTTTTAGATCAAGAATAAATTCCCAAAAAGACTATTTTCTTTGAAGTAAAAACACTTTGAAAATAAATGAAGATTAAATCTTTAAAGCTCTAAAACTCTTTTTAAAACTTGTAATAAAACACTAAAGAAGCTTTGAAATTTTGGCTCTTGAAAAACTTGGTGAAAAAATCCAAGGATTGGGGTATTTATAACCCTAATCAAAATTTGCCCGTTGGCAGCTGACTAGGCCATGATTGGCCGGCGGTCGACCGGCCAACGGTCAAATTTTTGACCGTTGAGCCTTCCGGTCGACCGGGCCCTGAACCAGAGAGCAACGGCTCTCTGGCCGGTCGACCGCCCGGTCGACCGGGGCAACCCGAGAGTGGGTTGCCTTCAGTCGGTCGACCTAACGGTCGACCGGCCAACTGACACGGCCAAGTGCACATTCTTGTGCACGTCCGGTCGACCGGCTCCTGGTCTGGTCGACCGCCACGGCCTGGCAGACTGAGATTAGGGACTGAAAAACTTAGTTTTTATTATCCCATAAAATCCCATAAAATCTCTAAAAATCCACAAAAATAGTTTTATTATAATACTATGATATACAAACATGTGTGAAAAATTCAACACATATTTCAAACAATTTGAACTATTTTTGTATTATGAAAATTTTACCGAAAACCAAAATCCGTATTTTCCAAAACTTCGGATTTTGAATTGAAAATTCGTTTTGTCCAAAACTCATCCAAATATAAAAACATGATATTGAAACAATTTGAAGCATATAGTATATGGATATAAACCAATATACAAATAAAGATATATAATATATATATATATATATATATATATATATATATATATATATATATATATATATATATATATATATATCAATGTTTTTGACACATAAATCCAAAAATATGTTTTGTTAAAATACCAAAACACCAAACTCATGAAATAGACTATCAAACTAAGTTTGTTTAAATAGTTGAAGCATAAATGTATATAGAACAAATCTAATACACATTAAACCATGTAAACTTGTTTTGATTCTATCTATTCATGAAAACCAAGATCGGTTAAACCAAAAACCGAAAACCAATAAACATGAAAACTAGAAACAAGTGTGTGTGTTGTGAACTTGAGCATATCACACTATCTAGTCTTTACAATGGATCTAAAACAAAATCTAA
Source organism: Agave tequilana (assembly GCA_038442645.1). Classification (NCBI taxonomy): domain Eukaryota; kingdom Viridiplantae; phylum Streptophyta; class Magnoliopsida; order Asparagales; family Asparagaceae; genus Agave; species Agave tequilana. Next base: position 33,185 of record JAVJIF010017142.1, on the reverse strand, counting down.
ACTATGTACCGAAGTCTACTTGACGAACTCCGTCTTCAAGCCGACTCGATCCAAACCGTGATCTACCGAACTTGACTCCAACGAGTGCTAGGTATGAACATTGACGCTCGAGCTCTTGAATCACCACGTAAAAGCTCCAAAACACCTTTGTTGAAGCTAATCACCTACTAATATCTTGGTTAAGTATCTGAAACTAAACATCACAAGATTATTAGTAAACATAACTACATGAGTTAATTATCATCAAAACTAGAGTGGAAGGCCTCTGGGCCAACAATCTCCCCTTTTTGATGATGACAAAACTCATGGAGTTATATATGCATAGATTAAAATTAAGCTTCAAAGAAGCTCCCCTTAACTCATGCATAGCAATAAATAATAAATATATGCAATGTGTACTAAATATGGATATGCATCAACATGCATAACACACTGAAATGAACATGCTCTTGATACCAAACATGAAGTACACGTGCTCTTGATACCAAACTTTTAAAATAAATTCTTTTTTCTTTTTAAAATAACCATGTTCTTAAGCTCTTGATACCAATAAAAAATTTCAATAAAAAAACTTAAGCTCTTGATACCAATCAAGGCCTCTTGATACAAATCAATAAAAGAAAATTCTTAATACCAATTGGAAAGATAATCACTAAACAATACACGCATATAAACTCAAATACTTCTCCCCCTTTTTTGTCAATCATCAACAAAGGGGTCAAAGAAAAACAATATTCTCCCCTTTTTGTCTAAAACAAAAGAAATATCAATAAGGGGTGAAATCAAAACAAAACTTTTTTGATACCAATTGTAAGGAAAAAAATATATCAATTAAGTGCATTATGATATCAATAAAACAAAACATATCCATTGAAAGTACATAATTGAAAGTACATAATGTGGTACATAAAACAAACATAAATTTAAATACTAATTGATACCAATTGTAAGTAACCAATTAATTACCAATTGAAAGTAAATAAATCATTTTAAACAATTCAACCAAAAATTTTGATATCAATAAAACATACCAATTTTAAGTAAACTTATAGATAATCTTAATACCAATTTGTAAAGATTAGTACCAATTGAAAGTAATTTTTCATTAAAAGCATATGATACTATAAAGAATCAATATCCTTTTTTTAATCATTTTTAACATAAAGTGTGGGAGTAGAATATCAAAACCAATTGAAAGGTGAAATGTGAATTTTCTCCCCCTTTATGAAATACCAAATAAAATGATGCATAAGCTTGTATACGAAACCAATTGAAACATAATCAATTGAAATATAATAGTCATTTAAAATCAAGCTTAGCATAATCAAAATTTGTGCTCAAAGATATAGAGATATAGTAAGCACAAATAAAACATATATATGAGTATACAAAAAGAATGTCAATAGTGATACTAATTGAAAGGATCCAATAATACCAATTAAAAACACAATAAGATTAAGTGTATAACTCATATTATCTTCCACCCATTTCATGCACATGTTTAAAAGGATTTTCAATATTAAGCATACAAGGCATTGTCGCCCAACCAACCGCCCTTAAAATGGAAAGGGTTTTCAAAAATAGGTTTGAAAATAGTTTAGCATAATTGAAAACTCTTCTAAAATGAAGAATACGAACTAGTTATAAGAAAATTTTGAAAACTAGTACGAAATCCTTCAAGTAAGGAATAAAACAAAATTATATTTCATGAAAAACATGTAAATCACATTATCACTGAACACTCAATGGTCGATAAAGCATATCTAGTCTCATGAAAACAAAACATGAATAAACATCTAATATGAGTGTACAACTATAATGTGAAATACGAAGTCATGAAAGTAGGCAATCGAGCTCAAGATGAAATTCCTTAAAAAAAACATGAAAATCATTAAAATAATTTAATCTTTAAGGCATATGTATGTCTTGTACAAACTAAAATATACATACATATCCAAAACATAACGAGTCCACAAAAGTATATGCATGAAGGCAAGTGGCTTAAGGATGTATATGTATATCTAATAGTTTAGACAAAATAGACATATACATGAAGTTAAACATAAACACGAAAAACATGTAAAATGGGGAATATAAGTCAAATGCATGAATTATCAAAATTAGACTATACTAGTACATTTAATGAGTACAAATAAGCGTTCAAGCACAAACATATAATGGTCTATTTATGGCTCACTAGTTGTACAAGTATTATCTTAGTTTTAATGAAAACTAACATTCAAACATGTAATCAAAATATGAAGCATCAAAATAAAAACTCATAAACATACATATGATCATTATGTACATGCACATGCATAGATCTAGGACATACACATTAGTTAAACTAAAGTGAGAATACAAAGATATAAATTCATATTAAACATGGGTGTCTCAAATAACTAAACATGTATATCACTAATCTAATAAACATGGCATATGACATAATGAACATATAAACATGACATGCTAGAAATCAACAATAAGATAAGCATGTAAACATAAATGGAGTAAGGGATTGTTACCAAAACCTATGAGGGCAACTCTCCATATCTCCAAAACAAGGTGGTCCTCCCACCAAACTCCCCTTGAAAGTGATGCATCCAAATTGTCCTCTTTAAGCTCAGAACGCATCCACCTCAAGGCATCATCACTCTCACGTCATGTGAGAGCCCACACCTACATCAAATACAATAGGGGTGATTTTTGGTACCCACACTCTTTTGGGTCTATGGGGGTTAGTACCTTTCCTAACCCAAACAAACTTATTTGCTAAATTAGAATCATTTATACGATCATAACAAAATTTAGTAAGGTGGCCCTTACGTCCACAATGTGTACAAATGTACACGTGAGCCTACATAGTGTTGTGTACATGAACGTGCGAAGCATGTGTATGTCGTGGTTTATGTGCATGCAAAGATGGAACTTGTTTCTTTCGAAACATAGATTCCAACCGTGTATGGTTCATGGCATAATGGCTCAAAGTGGAGCCCAAATAATCAACACTTTTCTTCAAAATATTTATCAATTTTAATACTTGAAAATAAAGTGGAGTATGCAATATGTGAGCTAGATGGTGACGCTACACTAGCATGGCAAACATGTGTATCTAAATCATTTTTCAAAGAAACATTTTTCTTTAAACAATCTTTCAATTCTTGTGAAATCAAATTTATTTTATTTTTTAAAGAATTATTTTCTTTTAATACAAAATCAAGTTTTGAAGTTAAATCCTCATTTTTCTTCAAAACATATACACAATCATTTTTACTTTTCAAAATTTTGTTTTCATTAAGTGTAAGACCAAGTTGGGATTTAAGCGAGTCACTGTCACTTGAAATCTCATCCCTTTCTTGCAAAACAATCTCAAATGTAGAAGATAAATTTTTATTTTCTTCTTTTAAACCAACACTTTCCTTTTTCAAAAGTTTGTATTTTGAAATCAAATTTTCACAATTTTTAGCAAGTTCATCATTCATGGCTTGTGCCTCTAAACACTCATTGCAATAGGAACTAGTACTAGCATCTAGTTGAGTGTCCGAGTGTACCTCAAGGGAGTCATTCCCTTGGACCATGAAGCAACGTTCATCGGACTCATCTCTTCTAGATCTCCTCATCTTATCGATAATCTTTAGTAGCTCGGGAGAAGTCAAAATGCTCCATACTGCAAAGCCGAATCATAGTGAGAAAACACATGTAAATATTCTTTATGAAGAGATGCTCTAAGTGCCTTTAGGGCTATTGCATTGGCCTCTATATGCTTGCTATCATTAGGGTAGGATTCCTTGGTAATGACAAGGTAAACATGCAAGCCTAGGGCTTTTAAATGACAACTCATAAGAACCTTCCATATGTCAAGTCTAGAGATATCAAACTTGGGAGGAACATCCATGAGTGCAAACTATATGTGTGCAAGTGCAAATGTAGATTAGCAAAACCAAGATCACACTCCTAGGTGGTTAAACCAAATATCAGGAGCGTAGGTTCTGATACTAATTGTAAGTACACCTAGAGGGGGGGTGAATAGGTGTATGGCTAATCTAATGAACAAAATGCAGAAATTAAACTTAAATGGCAATACACTTCGTGTAAGCAACGAGTGTAGCGAATTCCCGGTGAAGGGCTCTGGACTAACTCCTTTTGATCCTCTAAATAAGAGTTGAGGTGCTCTATAAAGCTCTCGTGGTTAAACACAAGTGAGGCACACACAAACAAGTCAAGCATATAAAATATGAATGATCTATATGAAATGATATAAGGCACAATATAAAATAGAGAGAGTAAGAGTCAATGGATCAAACGCAAACACACGAATGTGTTTCGAGGTTCGAGCACACAGCTCTACTTCCCCGCCTACACACAGAAGGATTTCCAATCCACTAACTTGTCCACACAGGGAACCTCCACTGAGGATTTGGGGCAAATACAATCGGGAGTACACAACTCTTCTCTCAATCAAATACAACCTCTCACTAGAGGCAACACAAATACCACCTCACACAAGAGGGTTAGGCACTTAGCCAATACAAAACAATCACCTCACACTTGAGGGATTCCAACACAAACTCCACCTCTCACTAGAGGGAGATAAACACAATCTCCACCTCTCACTAGAGGGAGCCAACCACAACTTTCACAATCACCTCACAATAGAGGGATACCAAATCAATCACCTCTCACTAGAGGGATATCACAATGAAGGAAGTTTACAACTTGGTGGTTACCACAACTACAAACTAATTTCTTTCTCACAAAATAAAGATCCTATAGAGAGGATAGAATGATAAGCTCAAGTGTGAGAAAACAAAGTGTTTTGAATAAAGAAAATCACTTGGGAAATCTTCAAATAGATATAGAATTTTTAGATCAAGAACAAATTCCCAAAAAGACTATTTTCTTTGAAGTAAAAACACTTTGAAAATAAATGAAGATCAAATTTTTGAAGCTCTAAAACTCTTTTTAAAACTTGTAATAAAACACTAAAGAAGCTTTGAAATTTGGCTCTTGAAAAACTTGATGAAAAACATCCAAGGATTGGGGTATTTATAACCCTAATCAAAAATTTTCCGTTGGCAGCTGACTAGGCCAGGATTCGCCTTCCGGTCGACCGGCCGGTCGACCGGCCAACGGTCAAATTTTTGACCGTTGAGCCTTCCGGTCGACCGCCCAGTCGACCGGGCCCTGAACCAGAGAGCAACGACTCTCTGGCCGGTCGACCGCCCGGTCGACCGGGGCAACCCGAGAGTGGGTTGCCTTCAATCGGTCGACCGAACGATCGACCGGCCAACTGACACGGCCAAGTGCACATTCTTGTGCACGTCCGGTCGATCGCTCAGGTCGACCGGCTCCTGGTCCGGTCGACGGTCGGTCGACCGCCAGGGCCTGGCAGACTGGGATTAGGGACTGAAAAACTTGGTTTTTATTATCTTATAAAATCCTATAAAATCTCTAAACCACAAAAATAGTTTTATTATAATAATATGATATACAAACATGTGTGAAAAAATTCAACACATATTTCAAACAATTTGAACCATTTTTATGTTATGGAAATTTTGCCGAAAACCAAAATCCGTATTTTCCAAAACTTCAATTTTTGAATTGAAAATTCGTTTTGTCCAAAACTCATCCAAATACAAAAACATAATATTGAAACAACTTGAAGCATATAGTATATGGATATAATCTAATATACATATAAAGATAATATATATATATATATATATATATATATATATATATATATATATATATATATATATATATATATATATATATATATATCAATGTTTTTGACACATAAATCCAAAAATATATTTTGTAAAATACCAAAACACCAAACTCATGAAATAGACTATCAAACTAAGTTTGTTTAAATAGTTGAAGCATACATGTATATAGAACAAATCTAATACACATTAAACCATGTAAACTTGTTTTGATTCTATCTATTCATGAAAATCAAGATCGGTTAAACCAAAAACCGAAAACCAATAAACATGAAAACTAAAAACAAGTGTGTGTGTTGTGAACTTGAGCATATCACACTATCTAGTCTTTGCAATGGATCTAAAATAAAATCTAAATTATGTACCGAAGTCTACTTGACGAACTCCGTCTTCAAGCTGACTCGATCCAAACCGTGATCCACCGAGCTTGACTCCAACGAGTGCTAGTATGAACATTGATGCTCGGGCTCTTGAATCACCACGTGAAAAGCTCCAAAACACCTTTATTGAAGCTAATCACCTACTAATATCTTGGTTAAGTATCTGAAACTAAACATCACAAGATTATTAGTAAAAATAACTACTGAGTTAATCATCATCAAAACTAGAGTGGAAGGCCTCTGGGCCAACAGATCGACTGGCTGTCGACCGATAAACAAAGTACTTGCATCCTCTAATAGTTGCTTGTCTCCACTTCTGTGCCCATCTGTCGACCGGACGATCGATCGACCCTCTATCTTTAGCAATGCTCCATTCCATTTTGCACGACATTGAACTCTAAATCTCTGGCTATCTTTTCCAATAAGTTAAAAAACTCTATCAAAAATATTTTATCTTCTCCCCGACAATTCTCCACCTCGGTGAAGATTTCTCAAACTTATGCCGAACATCAACGAATAACTAATTTCAGCTCAGCAAATGGGCTGCACCATTACGACCTCCTACGTACTCTGTGCCCAAGGGATCCAGCCACACGTAATTCATCCAAACGAACTCTTAATAGCTAAACCATCAACTCATACCAAATCTGTAGCAACAAATCCAACTGGCCGAGTCATATAGATCTCACCATCACAATCATCATGGAGAACAACAATGTTTAACTGAGGTAATCTAGCTCACCAACTTGAAATTTACGCCTCTTCACAACCCACTTTTGTGGATTATTCTTGGTTCTTTTCACTGCAATCAAATCAATCTATTCAGCATCCAAAATAGCTACATAATCTTCACCCGTGTCACATCTGGGAGATCTGAACTGATACTGAACCAACTGGAGATGGTAGAGTAGAATCAACCTCCATCTGCTGCGATACATCTTGAATCTTCATCCTCTCCGCCTGCTGAAAGACGACAGACTTCAACAATAAAGCTTCATCAAATGTGACATACACGATCTTCTTATTTTTGGGGTCCTATAACTTGTAGCCTTACAAATTTCTTTTGATATCCAAAAACACAAACTTTTTTGCTTACGAATTCAACTTGTTATTTTTGACACTAAATGTAACACCCGACATAGAATAATCTTGGTTTAATATTCTTAACCATCAGATCAGTAAATATTATATATTAATTAGTCATTCACCTTTTTAAAAAAATTAATGAGTAAAATTTTCCCAAGTGTTATATATGTAGGCATATGTATTATGAATATTGTGTTTATGTCATGGGTACACTACTAATACTAGAGTATGTAGATGTATAGATATACTAAATTATACAAGTAATATTTGAGTAGAAATCATGAAAATACACCTTGGTTATATTTTAGTTTTCATGGTTAGTGGAGGGAGTCGGTGAGAGAGATGCATGGCAAGGAATCTCTTGATTATAGGAAAGGGTAATTGGATGAAGAGGATTGTTAGGGAAAACTTGTAAACAAAAACCAATTGGATCTAGAATTACCCTCATCAGCTAAACCCTCATTCTTCCACCTCTCCCAAAACTCCCATGGCAAAACCCTAGAAATCCATCTCTCATCTTCACAATAGAAAACCCCAAACTCTCTTCTCTTTCCCCTCTCTCTCCCCCCTCCCTCCCTTGCTTTCCCCTTCATTTTCATCTTCATCAAGGACCAAAGGGGAGTGGCTGCCCAGGATAGCCGAGCCAAGGCAGTTGCGCCTAGGCCACCCACGCCCAGGCTGGCCGCACGCAACCTGAGGGAAGGCCGTGCCAAATCGGGGGGAGCCGGAGGAGGAGAGATGAGGTTCAACAAGGCAAGGTCCAAGTTTGGGGGTTTTGCAATCAAAATCTGAACTTTTAGGACTCAAAATCATCCTTGAAGAAGATAAATTCTGACTAAATTTAATCATAGAGTAAATCCAATTAAATAGTGTTTAATCTTCATATTTTTGATGATTTTGGTACTAGAAAGTAATCCAAACGCTTTCTTGAATAGCGTGGTTGTTCGCGCACACGAGAAGTGAGATCTGCTATAAGCAATCCTCGAAGAAGGTAAGTAAACTAGCACTCTTAGAAGTAGTAAATTATGAGCAATTGAAATTAATTATGGATCATTTTAGTAATTGATATAATGTAAATTATGAAATTAATTCGCTGTTTTCATGTAGATTATTATAAAGGACCAATTTATAGTATGGGATAAATAGTCATGGCATGTATCGGTGAATGGTCTCACATTTCGCGGTTGTTGAAATAATTGTCATACAAGTATTTAATATATACATCTTCTAGAAATCTAGTTAGGGGAAATTCTTAAATAACTCTAATAATAGTTATTTCTAATAGTGTAATCATTAAAAATAGATTAAGTTGAGTAACAAGTTAAAGCTATAATTCGGGTTACAGATAGAAAGAGTGTGGCTATATGTGTTATGTATGTATATTATTTGTATGGGATGTAATGTTAGAAATTGTTGGATGCGTGATTATCTTCATATGATATGTTACCAGTGGTATGAATGACTTGTCCGTAATAAATTGTTCGTCTTTTGTTAGCGATCATTCTTGCTTTGAAGGAAGGGATCGGCGAGAGCCAATAGGAGAAGAGAGATGGTGTGAAAAAGTCATATAATTTACACATCAAAGGAAGGGGCCGACGGGAGGTAGTAAGAAGGGGGAAGATGATGTGAAAAAATATATTTTATACATAGTAGGAAGAGGTCGGCGGGAGCCAGTAGGAGGAAAAGACGGCGTTAAATGTTGATGCATTCATTTAGTGATGTGATCATGAGATGTGTGTGTGAGTATGATATTAATGATATTAATAAATGGTACTTGTGTTATGTGTATGCATAAGCCTAGAGTGTGATATATCTATGACCGATGTAGAAGACCGTATTTAAGGTAAATAAATTGTAGGAACCAAACTATTTAATATTGTAAATCATGATAAACTACTAGGTATACCCGTACAAGTAAATGTTGAGTTTTCCCCTTCAATTTGGTGTATTGGCAACCTACTACAACAACAATAGATTAATTACAAGAACTAAACTTAACTAGAAAATCAAAATTTAACTTGGTTTTCTCACTGAGCCGTCAAGCTCACTTATTCCTTGACAACATTGTTTCAGGTTTTGACAAGGGTAAGGGACCGCCGTAAGATCGGATGGTGTTATACGAGAGGAGTTTCACTTGACGGCATTATAAACCCTCCTATTATAGTTTGCTTTGTCTTTCCTTTTAGTTTTCTTACTCATTTTGGTGCTTTTATTTATATAAGTTGATAGAAATTATATGTATATGTTTATGATCTTTTGTGTAAAGTATAAAGTTAAGTGATGGAAAGTGATTTGCTTCTTTTGTGTAAGAAAGTATTATGTAAATTTAACTTGATGGACTCTCATGGATTATCCTTTTGGAGTTGTTATATATTTTTGTTGGGCATGCTATATTGAAATTGATACAATTGAAAATCAAGACTTTATCTTATATTGATGGAAATTTTATTTTTGAATGCCTGGGTGTTTGTTTGGTTGATGTGTGTGTCTGCATTGCTAAGATTGAGGGTAAGCTGTGAAGGCTATTGATTATGTATATTGTATTTGGACAAGTGACAAATTACGGAGGAGATGCTGCCTAAAATTTGAACAATTGTATGATAAATAAATTATCATATACTTGATGTGTTTCAAGAAAGAATTTTTTTGTTCAGGATTATTGAAGGATTTGTGTAATTAAATTTGGGACTGTTACACTAAAGTAGATTGGGCATCCAAATACCCGCAACAAACTATAGTCTTGAGCAGCTCCACCTGACCAAATATCCAACAGAGTTTTACCTTTTATCGCAGTCGACAACAACATATTCATGAGATGACTAGCATATTCCAAACCCTTAACCCAAAATGACTTGTCTAATTGTGTATTAGACATCAAATACCGAACCTTCTCCAACAAAGAAAAGTTCATCTCTTTAGTCACCCCATGTTTTTCAACTGTGAAATGAATACCAATACCATCGTTTGGCCAAATTACAGGAACTGATCCTTGTACTCTCCAACATGATCAAATTGGAGTACTTTAATTTTCCTGTTTCTCCATCAATTTCTTTAACTTCACAAACAAATTTAGGACTTTAAGTCTTTGTCTCATTGGGTATTCCCAACAAATCATAGATAAACCATCAACAAAAGAGATAAAGTACCGATAGCCTACAAGTGATGCAGTCTTGATAAGACTCCAAATGTCAATGTGAATCCAATCAAGAAGACCTCCCATGCGGTGAATTGCGATGCCAAATTTCATTTTTGTCTTTTGTCCTAAACAAAACATTCACCAAATTCCAATTTGTAAGTAGTTGCACCTTACAATAGTCCTTACTATGCCAAAGCTTGCAAAGAATCCATACTAACCTATCTGAGCCTCATATGCCATAATCTGGTAGAGTCGTCTTCCAAATATTCTAACCTGTTAAATTTTCAATAACTACACTACCCTTCAAGAGTACAAGTTGTTATATCGAATGCCCTTCAGAATCACCACGAGCTACTTAACATCTTGAGAACGCCTTCTCCAAGAGTCTCTCTCCGACCCTGCGTCTCCAAAGCTCCAACTGAAATCAAATTCTTATTCAACTAGAGTACATACCTCATACCTTTAACCTCTTACCATCCCGTCAGACAACTTGATGCGAATTATACTTATCTTTTCAATATGGCATGTGTGTTCGCCATCGAATGATACCAAGCCTCCATCCAGTTTTCTAGTTTTTCAAAATTAGCAAACCACTTCTGTATAAGCGTGATAGATAGCACCTGTATCTAAAATTCACGCAAATTTCTCTGAACAGCAAATAGTAGAAGTGATAGAAAGTGAAAATACAGATGAGTCAGAATCATTACCATCCGCCATTGTGACATTGGCCTCTGACTTTGACTCCTTTTCTTCATCTTGAGCTTTGGATATTCAATCGTTCAGTGTCCTTCTTCTTTGCAAAAAATACACGGATTCTTCAAATCTTCACGATCACTAATTTTAGACTTTCTAAAATCTCCCTTGCCCTTTTGATGATTGGAACCCAATCATCTTGCAAACAACACCTCTGCTGATGTTCTACTGGAAGAAGACGCATTGTCCTTCCTCCTCATCTCGTGATTCACAAGAGCAGCTGACTATAGCTAAGTGAAGACGTACCATTGATCAAGGTTAGAATAAAGGTGTCATGCTCTTCATCCAGAAGAGAGCTCAATAAATCAACGCCTTGTCCCCGTCCTTAATCACCTCTTCCATGTTAGTTAGGTCTACAAGATGTTTCATATAGTTGTTTATGTGCTCACCAATGGAGATTTCTTTCATCAACTGGAAGCAGTAAAGCCTCCTCTTCAAATGCAACTGATTCTTGATCCTATTCATCAAATACTAACTTTCAAGGATCACTTTTCTTTGGAAGTCTCATTCGTCACATGATATTTCAGATCTTTTGTCAAATAAGACCTGATGACACCACACACCATCCGATTCATCTTGTCCTAATCTTTCTTTGAATTTTTGCTAGTTTCTCTTGCAAAAGAAGCGTGTCTTTCAAATTCTGCACGTTTAGCGCATTCATCACCTCGCATCTCCACATACAAAAGTTGTTCGCGCCATCAAACTTCACCACATCGATCTTCGACTAGTGGATGTTCATGGTCTTTACTATGGACTGATTAAGTTCGGCCATATCCCCTCCAGAAAACACCAATAACAATGCGAAAAACCAACAGGAATAGATCCAAAAAGATAAAAATCAAAATTTTACCTCAATGTGAAACCCTAGGTGAGTTTATGAATGATTTACTCCACCCAAACCGATCCCAATGAACAGAACAATGTTATTCTAAGATTGACACACGATCTCACGAACAGACCAATGTCGCTCTGAGATCGACACAAGATCTCTACCCGACAGACCACGATGCTCTTGATCAAAACATGACCTTAGCTGAGCCTGGGATGCTTTAATACCACTTGTTGGGTCATCCGGATGAATTTAACATGCCAATCACTAAGATCAGTGATCCAACACCGAGTCAGTTATCAAATAATATAGCATAACCAAATCAACCAAAGAAAGAAATCGAGAACAAATGATTTTAACGATGTTCGACAACTTGCCTATGCCCTCGGGGCAGAAAGAAGAAGATTTTATTCAAATAATTGAGTTACAAGGACCACAAATTAATCTGAAGATCCATATAAGAGAAACTAAACACTAGGCTATTGAATTCTCTCAAACAAATTAACATTAAAACTCCCAATACAATTCACCAATTCATGTTACAATCAATGAGAACAATACCCCTCAATATATAACCAGAGAATCCACGAAAAAAGAAAATCAATAACTCTAAAATCAGATCAAAAATGAAATCAGAGTCACAAGAAAACTGGCGGAACTGACGTGCAGTCGACCAGGTGGTCTACTGCTAATTGTGCAGTCGCCAAATCTACGTTCTGGACAGTCGACCACTAAACAAAATGCTTGCGTCCTCTCTACTGGTTGGTCGACCAGGCGGTCCACCGACAATTGCTTGTCTCCACTGCGGTGCATGTGGTCAACCGACCCATACTGCTTTCTTCTCCACTGTGCACTTCGTTCTTGTTGGTTATCGGGCGGTCGACTGACCCTCTGTCTTCAGTGATGCTTTGTTCATTTTACACACCATTGAACTCCAAATCTCTAATTATCTTCTCCAATGAGTTAAAAAAACTCTATCAATAAGATTTTATCTTCTCCTCCACAATGGTAAAAGGAGAGACTTAACTGCTTAAATTTTTTCTAGAAAATATCAACTTTGCCCCTTAACAGTTCCATTATAATTAAATTATAACTCTCACAAAACTTGGGTGTTTGGAATAGTTAGCAAGAGTTAGAAACTAACTCTTGCTAACTCTTGTTACCAGACAAGACCTATTAGATTGTAATTTAACTTAATGGGATTCCCCCCAAGTATTCATCATCAACATGCATATATAGAACTTGAATATTTTCAATGGTGTGTAGAGTATTAGACCTCCAATTTGGGCTAATGGCTTTTTCTATTTCCTTTTTTCTGTGATACTATATTTGGAATAATGGTTTAAAGAATAAACCTCGGCTGAGAGAAGCCTGCTCAAATAGGGTCCCTAGGTGCCACTCAAAAGCCGGCCCAACCCAATTTTTATAAGGACTTAACGGGCAGGCCTGATCACTCAACACGGTTGACCAAATAAGAAAATTGAGGACCACAACTGGATCAAATTTTTGTTCGGTTCATGTGTGTGAGTTACACACACATATTATAAGAGAGCCAATCCCGCATTAACACATGAGATTGTCCATTTATAAATATTAAAAATTCCAAAGACTTTAAAGCTTTGTCCTCGTAAAACCCGACATCTTATCTACGTGTCAACGCGGAATTGACCCTCTTATAATATGTGTGTGTGGCTCACACACATGAACCGAATCCGTCAAATTTGGATAAATAAATAGGTTCTTCCCAAGAAATATAATAATAATAAATATAATATAAATTAAATTAATGCGGAAATTTCGTAACTAGAGTGGGATTTGGGCCTTTTAGTATCCTATATATTTGTTTCAAGTAATAAAGATAAGCATATTTATTATCTATATTTATAGATATTTTTAACACGTGTAATTGCAAAAAACCTTTTGTACTATAAAAATTTCTCCGAAAATAATATAAAGATGATCAATATATAAATTAAGAAGGTTAAATATTCTACTCACCCCCCTTAAAAAAGCATTATAGGTGCATAAATGGACCTCTTCACTTGTCTAAAGAAGGTAGATATTATTGACTACTTCCTCAAGTAAATATAACTATTTATCATGTAGTGATTGTTAAGACCATGCCAACAATCGGGTTATCACACCAATTGTTATGCGCCCAAGACCGTGATCGATGTTGCAGAACTGTGGCATTATGTAATACTTGCTAAAGGAAACTAGTAAAATAAAGTAGCAATACTAAGACAAAAAAAAAAATAACGAGCATTTAACGTGATTCGGCCAAACCCGACTTATATCCACGAGGAGAAAACTTGAGAGAGTTTTATTAATAAAATTGGCACAAGAGATCTAACCTTTCCTTTGATTCCCATAAGAATATTCACCTTCCCCTTGAATTACAAGAGTATTCATTCTCTTTTTGCACCGTCACCTACCTGTCTCTTTGCATTGGCTGCTTGTGTTATAATATAGTAGGTTACAACTTTTATTTATAGAGTTTTACAGTACAAATCCTATTCGAACTATAGAATGATCTTGGCCATCGGATGTTTGAAGAACTTGATTGATTCTTATAGGAGTTGATTTGCTTGATCTTGAACAATTTGAGACCCTTTAATCTTTAGAAATAAATCTTTCAATAAACAGAATTTGAGTTTTATTCAGAGCCAGAAAGGAAACCTGAATCCAATTTTGGGCCTCTCGTTGTCAACAGGTGTGCCAGTCTGTCGACAGTACTTGCTGCTTATTGACAGACTGAACCGTGTTTCTTCTCTGTTGTGTGTGGTCGACAGGCCTGTCGATCACCCATTGTGTGTGGTCGATAGGCCTGTAGACTGCCATACTATTTTCTTTGATATGCTTCTTTTTCAAGTTCTTCTTCTTCTTCAACTTAATTGGATTTTCTTTGACTATCATCTCCTCTTGAAAACAAAGCGATTTCACAACAATCTTCATATTGACTTGTTTCTCAAGCCTTTAAAAAAATGCATTGAAAATTTAAAAATTTTACCTTGATTCATTCTTTGATTATAATTGTATCATGAAATCTTTATTCTTGCCCCCTCTCCCTAGGGCTTTGGCTAATCACTGTCATGTCTTTGGTCATCTCAGGCTTTGCTCGAATGCGCCCTTTCTCTTTCCTACAACACTTTGACCCATTTCACGTCCCATCGAAGTTTTCCTTGAAGCTCCACTTTGCGATGAGCTCCCTTCCAAGCTTGTCATTGAAACTCCACTTTGAATTGAGTTTTCTTCTTTCACTTGTATATTCTTCCACACTCTTCTCCTTTAAGGATTATCCTGTCTCCTTGGTTAACCGTGATGACTCCATGTTGCACTTAGATCCGGTATCCCTCTAAGTCGACACCCCTATGGATATTAGATTGTACCGTACCTCCAGGATATTGTTGGCCCAAAGGCCATTTGTCCTACTTTTGATGATTGCAAAACATATGAAGTTATGTTTTCTAACAATATCATTTAAATAAATTTCAGGATTTTTATTGTTGCATTTGGCATCTTCAATAAGACTCACACCGTTTGGAGCCATAAAGATGATGATCCAAGAGCCTAAGTTTCAAGAAGACATATACATGAGATTCACCAAGCTCAAGGATCAAGATTGCAAAGAAGTAAAGACTATAGAAGATTTTTGCTTTTTGTATTTTTAGTATAGGATTTATAGTCTTGTTAAATCAAGGTAGTAGTAAGTATATTAAGATTCACACACATGCACACCTTTTGTTCACATCTTTAAATGTTTTTGAAAACACTTCAACATGTTTTTTATTTAGTTTTCAAAAATGAGTTTCGGAAAAATGGTTTTTTCATTTAGAAAAGTAATCTTCACAAAATATAGTTTTACTTTGTTTTTGTGATGATCTTTGATCACACATTGGATCTACTATGATTCAAGAACTCTATTTTGTATTTATGATCAAAATATATTTTGTCGGAAAAGGGATGGACTTCAAAATGTTTTCAAAAATCAGAGTTTGGCCGATCGACCGGTCGACCGTAAACAGCGCTAATTTGCTCTGTCGGTCGATTGAGCGGTCGACCATTGGAAGAGCTAAACTACTTTGTCAGTCGATCTACCAGTTGACCGTTTATGCACAGAATGTCACTTGAACTGTTGTGCACAGCGGTCAACCGACCGACCAATCGACCGACTGAGAGACTCTTTGTCTCTGTTAGGTCACAGTTGACCGAATAGTCGACCGTTGGTGAGCTGTGACTCTCTATTTGGGTTACTCGGTCGACCGGACGGTCGACCACTAACCCCAACGCTCGGATTTTCGACTGTTGGCAATCGACCGGCCGGTCGACCGACAGAAGAATTTTCTGAGAATTTTTGACCCAACGGTTAGTTTTTCTGTTTTGTCTTTTCTATGTTTATCCCCAACAGCCATATAAGGTTTTCTCTACTTATTTTCATCCCCTATATATAGTGGTACTGTAGAAAAACCCTATAACAATTTTTTAACACCCAAGAACAAGTTTTAGTGATCAAAATCTATTTTCTAAAAAGATTTTTATATTGAGCCAAAGGTCCACATCTTTGTTTTTGCTTGAGATTTTATTCACATCTCTACAAGCTTTTCTTACCACACAATCTCAAAGAACTTCATCTGCTCCAACTTAGTTATAGGATTGTTTTTGTGAGCTTTTGTGATCAAAAAGAAGATTACCAATTTTTTGTATTCGTGAAGTTGTAGAAGTTGCGGTCTCGAGTGAGCTAGTGAGCTCGATTGTAGGTGTTATGGCACTAAGAGAGGGACTTGCGGGTCCATTGAGTTCTTGCGGGAACTTGTAAGGGTTGGCGATCTTGCGGGATTAGTTTAGTAGAAATCCTTCATTATGATAAAGGCGGGAACGTGGAACAGTGGCTCGAGCCTCAAAACACATCCTTGCGTTTGCGATTGCTCTCTCTATCTCTTAACTCAATACTCTCTCTATTCTTACATGTTACTATTGTTTACTTTATTGTAAGCATCTCATGTGTTGTAATTGCTTATTACTAGTTAGCTAGTAATTATTTTTGATTACGCATTATTTGCCATCAACTTATAGCCGTCACCTATTCACTTCCCTCTAGGTGATTTACAATTGGTATCAGAGCCTAACCCTAGTCTTTAGTTTAACTATCTTAGGGAGATCCTTCTTTTGTCTATATACATATTTGTTGCATTTGCTACTTGTATTGCATCTTACTTGATATCATGGCATCTCATGACTTTTCTTGCATCAAGTTTCTACCCAAGTTTGATGGGTTGAATTTTCCTATATGGAAAGTGAAGATGATCATTTTCCTTAAATGTCTAGAATATAATGTTGCAAAGGCCGTTACTAGGGAATTTGTAGAACCTCACGATGATGAGGATACATGGTCCGAGGTGACCACTAAGGATTATGAGGCCAGTGCAAAGGCACAATATGCACTGATACCAGCACTTAATGATGATGATCTTTCACGTGTCATAAATTGCAAATTCGCATTTGAAGTTTGGAATGATTTACTTATTACTTATGAGGGAACATCTCAAGTCAAGAGAACTAAAATTGACTTGTTTTATTCTCAATATGAGAATTTTTATATGCTTGGTAATGAGTCAATTGATGGAATGCTTTCCCGCTTCACTAAAATCACTAATGGATTGTCTTTTCTAGGTGATGAAATCGACAACGATCAAAAAGTGAGGAAAGTGATACGAGCTTTTCCCGAAGCTTGGGAGGTCAAGGCGACCACTCTCAAGGAGCTTAACGACCAGGAAGAGATGAACTTCCCCGGATTCATTGAGAATCTCAAAATCAATGAAATGGAGATGAAGGTTCATGGAGAGAGAGAACCTACCAAGAGAAATCCATAGCATTCAAGGCTACTTCCTCCTCCATTGAAGAAGAAAAATTGTTGGAAGATGGTGATGAAGACTTCGCCATGCTTATCTGAAAAGTGGGGAGAATGTTCTACAAGAACGGGAGACAAAGCAATTTTCAAAGAGGAAGACTCCAAGGAAGATTTGAGAAGGAGAAGGAAGAGATGGGTCCTTACTATCATTGCAAGAAAACGGGACTCCTTATAGCAGATTGTCCCTCACTTCAAGCGACCACATGTATGAAGATATAAAAGAAGAAGAAGGCTATGTTGTCTACATGGATGACTCAGAGTCCGAAGAAGAGATTGACACTGCCAATGTGTGCTTTATGGCAACAGAGAGGAAACTTCTAAGGTAACACTTGATACCTCTCTTGATAATGATGAGCTTACTATGGTTGAGCTAGCTTAATTTTTTTTTTGAAGAATTACAAAGTAGATATGAGATTTCACTTCTTTAAAACAAAAGTTTGAAAAAAAATGAAGTCTTGAAAATAAGTTAGATATTGTTTTTAAAGAGAAAATGATTTATCGATTTGTTTTGAAAAGATTAAAAAGGATTTTCCATGATCATAAATTTGTCTTTAAGGGCAAAGCCCTAACATTGTTTTTGATAAAATGAATTTTGGGGTATTCAAAAACACATTGATGTTTTGGATTCTACTTTGAATAAGTGTGCTTTGGATATGAGTAAAATTAGTTCTATGTTTCCCAAAAGGGAAACCCAAAGGAAACACACATTTTCTCACACACCATGCTTCACATGCACATCAACACAATCATGCATTTATTTATGACAAAGTGTACACTTATACACATTGCGGCCGCAAAGGCCATTTAGCTAGATTTTGTTATGTTAAGTTGAATATATTGAAAAAGAATGTTTTGGGTTCGAGAAAATGCTAACCCTATAAGACCCAAAAAGATATGGGTACCAAAAATACTCCAAATTTGATTGATGCAAGTGCTTCCTCAAAGACGTAGGAGGAGATGGTGCCTTGGTGGTAGATACATTGGAGCGCAAAGGACCAACCAATTTAATGCATCACTATAAAGGAAATAGGTGGGAGAACACCACCTCTTTTTGGAAATTGCCTATGGTTCGATAATATCTCCACTTGAAAATTTTATTTCTAGCTAGCGCTCTACATGCGTATGAATAGCTAGTTTTACATTTATAATAACATGATTTATTTTGTAATAGAATTGATAGCATGTTCATGTTTTAGTTAGTTCCTTGATTCTTTTTTGTTCACTCTACTAGCTGATTGCTTGATTGCTCATGCTTGTAGTATATACCCATGTTCATTTTTTTCACATATGATAGATATGTGTGTATGTGTACTTAACTTCTTTTCTTGATTACATACATGTACATTTTTATTCATGTGTCTCTGTCTTGTATTTGAGTATTTTATTTAAATCATTATTAAGCAATAATCAAGATTGCAATTACGTGCCTCAACTTTTATCTAGAGAATGATGAGGAAAAGTTTAGAACCTGTTAAGGGTATTCAGCTTCAAAGCCTTTTATTTTAATTGCTTAAAATATGAATTAAATAATGCAAATTATATTTTATATATACAAAATCTATTTTGATATTATATTTATTCTTATTCCGTGCCTATATAATATTTGAACTTCTATTTTGACCTATGAAATATTTTAGTTGAGTTGATTTCAAAATCCTATTTTAAATAGTCAAAATTTCAATTTTTTGGGTATTTCGGTCGACCGACCGGTCGGCCAAACTTGCCTGTGAATTTCAATTAAGGCCGGTCAACTGAGCGGTCAATCAAGACAGCCTGTTTTACTTTACAGTGCCTACAGCCTTGGGTTGGTCGACCGCTCTGTCGACTGAGTGTAAAATATTTTTGGTCTCGGGTGGACCACGGTCGACCAATCGGTCGACTGATAATCAGATCTGGGCATTTTTTTGAGTCTATAAAACCCTAGACCCCCTTCACCTGCTCATTATTTCTTCTTTCACTCTCATCCACTGAATTCCCTAACCCTTCTCTTACCATATTCCTTCTTCCTCTCTCCCCCAAATCCATTCTCTTCTTAAATCCAATCCTAAATTTTTCTTGGATCTAGTTTTTATCCTATGGATTCTTCGATTTCAAGGAGGATTTTTCAAAAATTTTTAGGTAAACCCTAGTTTCATCCCCAAAGTTTCTTGCTTAGATATTTTCATCAATTTCTTTCAATTTCGTGCCCTATTTTGTGATCTCTATCGTATTAATTCCATCGTGTCGAAACGCCCTTGTTCGGAAGAGGCTAAACAACCTGAATCCTCCATGAATATGTTTGTTTCACAAAATGCTTCATACAAATATTCTGTTATTCACCACAAACACGTGATTTCGGGTCGTACAGTTGTTCTAGCTGATTTCGATCATCTTAATATAGCCCAAATATTAAGAACTAGCTCCCTTAAATATCCTGTTACCATTAAAGAGCCTGTTTATTTAGAGTTAGTTCCTTATTTACTCTAACCTATCTTTTCATGCAAATCACATCCAGTCTAGAGTCAAGGGCATTGACATTGACTTCTTACTCGAAAAATTTGTCTGTTTACTCTATCTCTCCTATGATGATGTGGATATTATCTCTCCTATGATGGTGTAGATATCCACAACGCTGACTTGAGTGATTTTTCATATCTGGACGGTGAGACTGCCATCACTGCTTCTCATTTGCTCCATGGTGATGAGAACCCAGGTCTAGTAAGGAACGAAGAGGTGAAGTATTATACCTTTGGCCAAAATCAGGAGAATATAGCCACGCACAGGGGGTCCGCTCCACTTCTGATTTATTGCCTTCTGAAAGGCATTAGAGTCAACATTCCCAAGCTCATCGTCGATTTCATGCTCTCCGATCATCTGATGATCTCAAATAGGAATATTCCTTTTGGGATGCTTATCACCTGCCTTCTTAAACTCCTTAAAATTGACCTCTCAGGTGAAAATGTTGTTGCACTCTCTATTGACATCAATAGTACTCTTCTTAAGAGGATGCATGTAGGAGAGCATGCCCCTATTCCCCCCATCCTGTTATTCCACCGTTTGCATTCAGATCCTCCTCCGCTTCTGCAGATCCTTTTGCTGCATTCTCCACATAACTTCAAGATCTTTCTCTGAATATCAGCACACAGTTTGAGAAGATAGCGACACATCAGGATGAGTTCTGAAAGGAATATCGGAATGACATGGCGCATGTCTGCTACTCCATCAGATATCTTTAGAGTTGTGTAGATGAGAGCTTCGATAGGCATGCGTGGCTTTCTCCTCTTCCAAGCGGTTACGCTCAGCCTCTTCCTACTACGGCCCCTCCTTTTGATCCGTGGGTACCTCCCGCAGCACCATCCGGAGCGCCAGCTCCTCTAAAAGATCTTGAATTGTAGGCTGAGGAAGAAAAAGATTGATCCCCTTTTGTTGATGCTGACAAAAAGGTAAGAATGATGGAGTAATGGAGTTGTCTAGGTTATTTTAGGTTTTATTTCAAAACTCTATGTATTTGGTACTCTTTTATGGAGTCTAGGTTATTTTTTTGTTTTATTTCAAAACTCTATGTATTTGGTACTCTTTCATGGACATGTAGTACTTTGATATATTTTGATTATGGCATGTACTTTATTTTGGATTATGGCATGGACATGTGTTTTGTTTTGGATTATGATATGTATGATATCATCTTTATTGGCAAGATATGTATCTCTTCTTGATGTAGGTTTTGATTTCCATATTGTGAGATGCACATATCTTTTCTCTTTGTATGGTTGTGGTATGTTGTATGTCTATTTTTATTATGTGTATCCCATTGTGTGTACCATCCATCTACCACATATTTTGGAGGATGGTGGAATTGGAGGTTTGAGGAACCCTTTGTGCATACTATTTGTATTTCTATATTCTTGTATGCATAAATGAGATACATAGTGCTTACATTGTAACATCATATACATATATTTTAGATGTTGCATTTTGCTTAAATGATATATTTGTTATATGCATGTATTTAAGGGAGCTTCGCTTAAAGTCTCCTTCTTTTTTTTTTTATAATAACTCCATTTGTTTTGTCATCATCAAAAAGGGGGAGATTGTTGGCCCAATAGCCATTTGCCCTACTTTAGACGATAACAAAACATATGAAGTTATGTTTTCTAACAATTTCATTTAAATAAGTTTCAGGATTTTATTGTTACATTTGACTTCTTCAATAAGACTCACACTATTTTGAAGCCATAAAGATGATGATCCAAGAGCCTAAGCACCAAAAAGACATATACATGAGATTTACCAAGCTCAAGAATCAAGATTGTAAAGAAGTGAAGACTATAAAAGATTTCTGCTTTTTGTATTTTAGTATATAGGATTTATAATCTTGTTAAAACTAAGGTAATAAGCTTAATAGCTCTTGAGATTCACACACACGCCCACATTTCATGCATATCTCTAAATGTTTTTTGAAGCACTCCAACATGTTTTTCTATTTAGTTTTCAAAAATGGGTTTCGGAAAAAACAATTTTTTCATATAGAAAAGTAATTTCACAAAATATAGTTTTATTTTGTTTTTATGATGATCTCTAATCACACACTTGACCTATTATGATTCAAGAACTCTATTTTATATTTATGATCAAAATATATTTTGTCGAAAAGAAATGGACTTCAAAATGTTTTTGAAAATCAGATTTTGGCCCTGAGTCAGTCGATTGACGGCCGACCGTTGATAGAGCTAATTTTCTCTATCGATCGACTGAGCAGGTGACCGTTTGGAAGAGCTAAATTGCTCTGTTGGTCGACCAACTGGTCGACCGTTTATGCACTTAATCTCGCTTGCATTGTTGTGCACAGCGGTTGACCGATCGGTCAGCCGACTGAGAGACTCTTTGTCTTCGTTAGGTCACGGATGACCGACCGGTCAACCATTGGAGAGTTGTACTCTCTATTTGGGTTACTCGGTCGACCAGACGATCGACCGCTACCCCAATGGTCGGATTTTCGATCGTTGGCGGTCGACCGGCCGGTCGACTGACAGAAGAATTTTCTGAGGATTTTTGACCCAACAACTAGTTTCTGTTTTGTCTTTTCTGGGTTTATCCCCATTGGCTTTCATCCCCTATATTTAATGGTACTGTAGAAAAATCCTATAACAATTTTTCAACATCCAAGAACAAGTTTTAGTGATCAAAATCTATTTTCTAAAAAGATTTTCATATTAAGCCAAAAGTCCACATCTTTGTTTTTCCTTGAGCTTTCCTTCACATCTCTACAAGCTTTTCCCACCACACAACCTCAAAGACCTTCATCTATTCCAACTTAGTTATAGGATTGTGTTTGTGAGCTTTTGTGATCAAGAAGAAGATCACTAATTTGTTGTATTCATAAAGTTGTTAGGTTGTGACCTCGAGTGAGCTAGTGAGCTCGATTGTAAGTGTTACGGCACCAAGAGAGGGACTTACAGGTCTGCTGAGTTCTTGCGGGAACTTATAAGGTTTGACGATCTCGCATGATCAGTTTAGTAGAAATCCTTCATTGTGGTAAAGGCGGGGACGTAGAGCGGTGGCTCGAACCTCGAAACACATCCTTACGTTTGCGATTGCTCTCTTTATTTCTTATCTCAACACTCTCTATTCTTACATGCTACTATTGTTTACTTCATTGCAAGTATCTCTTGTGTTGTAATTGCTTATTACTAGTTAGCTAGTAATTTTTTAATTCATCATTATTTGCCATTAACCTATAGCCATCACTTATTCACCCCCTTCTAGATTATTTACAATACTGGATTGCCTCCAGAGCACGCACCGCCCCATCTCTGCCTATAATATTGACTGTCACAGTGCCGATGACATTGCAAGTAATGCTAATATTTTGACAATCCCTTTCTCCATTACAACCAAAGAGTTGAACATCCCTTCTAGAATACACATGAACCGTACTGCTAGAATCTAATATCCAGGCTTTATCTGTAGAAGTTTTATATATGGAAGCTGTTAACACATATGTGTTTGATACACCTCTATTACATCTGCCTCCGCAATTTGCCCTTTCTTCTTCAACCACTCTTAGCGGTGCTTGTAGTCCTTTTTCAATGACTTTCGTGGTGACAATAGTGACATGCCTTCGAAGAATTCAGACTTTCTTTTCCTCCTCTTTCTTTCCTTTCCATGACCACCAAACCTAAACCTCCCTACTCATCTTGATTTGGTCTTTTCCTGATCTCATTTGATTACATAGTTGCAGTGACCTCTCCAAAATGAGAGTTTCATTTAAGTAGAGTATGGTGATTTATGACTCTGAAAGCGCACTGAGAAATATTAGCGGCTTGTCCTCCTCATTGATTTTCACATCAACAGTCAGTAACTCGCTGGTGATCTTATTGAAAAAGTTCAGATGCTCCAACACCGTTGTTCCTTCTTTCAATGGTAACCCATATTGTTATTTCTTCAAGTACGACTTGTTGGAGAGGCTATTTATCGTATACAATATTTCTAACTTTTTGACCACAAGCTCAGAGCCGTTTATTCATCCATCACATTGTAAATGCCTCGTCTGGGAGACATAAAACATCGTATTTGCTGCTAACCAACTCCTTCCAATCTTCATCAGACATGCCTGTAAGTTTTGTTGACTTTTCCTACAGGCTTTTGTAAAGACCCTGTAGAACCAATAATGCCTACATCCTCTTTTGTCATAGACCGAAGTTTGCTTTGCCATTGAATTTCTCGACCTCAAACTTGCCCTCAAAAATTCAATCTTCGACATATCGCCTTAACCTTAAGCTCTGATACCAATTATTGAGACCACACCAATAATTTGGCTATTGCACCAACTGTTGTACGCCCAAAACTGTGATTGACGTTGCGAAACCGTGATAAAATATAATACTTGCAAAAGAAAACTAACAAAGTAAAGTAGCAATACCAAGATAAAGAGAAATAACACGAGGATTTAACGTGATTTAGGCAAATCCCGCCTATGTTCACGGGGAGAGAACTTGAGACAGTTTTATTAACAAACTTGTACAATAGATCTAACAGTTTTCTTGATTCCCATAAGAGTATTCACTTTTTCCTTGAATCCCTCAAGGTTACAAGAGTATTCATTCTCTTTGCACTGCCACCTATCTCTCTATTTGCAGTGGCTTCCTATAATTTCATTCTATTACAATATACAGGTCACAACCCTTTATTTATAGAGTTTTACAATACAAACTCTATTTGAATTATGAGATGATTTTGGCTGTCGGATACCTGAAGAACTTGATCAATTCTTGTAGGAGTTAATTGCCTTAATCTAGAACAATTTTAGACCCTTCAACTTTTAGAAACAAATCCTTCAATAAATAGAATTTAACTTATATTTAGAGTCCACTAGAAAGAAAATTTGAACGTATCTGAAAAGAAAACCTGAATTGGATTATGTTCCTCTGGGTGTTGACAGGCCTATCGATAGGTGTGCCTGTCTGTCGACAGTGCTTGCTGCCTGTCGATAGACTGAGTCGCGTTTCTTCACTATTGTGTGCGGTCGACAGGCCTGTCGAACGCACATCGCCCTTTGAGCCAAACTGTTTTCTTTAATCTGCTTCTATTTCAAGTTATTCTTCTTCACCAACTTGATTTAATCTTCTTCGACCCTCATCTTCTCTTGAAACAAGACAATTTCACAACAGTGATAAGATGCCAAAATCTAAACACCTGTTTATCTCCCTTCTGTGCGGAATAAGGATGTTTAGCATTTTCCCAGTCATGGTCACGCTACAGTAGTTCATGCAAAAGGAAGGTTTTTTTGTGATGGACTCAAATCTTCTCTACTACAATTAGGCAGTGGATGTCCATCCCTCAATCATCTTTATTATTCTATTAATGCTTATACTTTATTTTGAGTAAAAAGTGAGAACGAGCACTAAAAGTACTATGCTAGCTGTTGGCCAAGGTTACAATCAACCCATGTTTAGTGTATTTTGATGATTACAAAACATATTAGTTATTTGTACTAAATAAAATTGTTGTTTAAGTGTGTTTCAGGTTTATATATTAAAGAGATGAATTCTTCCCTAAAGGAAGGTACATTGGACTCAAGACAAGTCAAATTGGGCTCAAAGTACAATATTGAAGATCAAGTGAAGATTGCCCATGATGAAGTCTTGAAGACCTAGAAGTTTGTAAGTGTAGTTTTGTTAAAGATAGAATATGTGAAATTTGGCTCTAGGATTTGCACACACACTTGTTTTGAATGTTTCTATGTTTTTGAAAATGTTTATTTCTAAGTTTATGCCTTGGTTTATACATACATGTACTCAAAGCTTTTTATCTTCAAAAACATGTTTAAAACATGTATATAAACAAAGTTCAGCATAACACTTTATTCCAGAATTTTTTAAAGATTTTTTTTTTTACAAATTTTTCTAACTCAAAAATCTGCCAAAAAATAACTATTTCAGGCAGACCGGTCGACCGGCAGTCGACCGGCTGCTGTGTCCAGACATGCACAGGCTGTGCATGTCTGTCGGTCGACCGACCTACATATCGGTCGACCGGAAAGAGATTGTTGCTCTCTGTATCTTTTCGGTCGACCGGGTCGGTCGACCGATAGAAGGAAACTGTGTTTCCTTTGTTGGATCGGTCGACCGGCAGTCGACCGAAGCTCCAACGGCTCTTTTGCCAGCAGGGACCCGGTCGACCGGCAGTCGACCGGTAGGCCTGCAACAGGCCATAACGGCTCTTTCCTCTTTTAGGATTTCTGAAAATCTGTTTTTAGTTTTCTCTTTAACAGAGTTTTTAGGAGTTGTTGGGACTCTTTTTCTGATCAAATTAGCTGGAAAAATCAGAGTTTTAACCTATTCTCTCCCTATAAATAGTGGGGAATAGGCCTTAGTTATTTACCAAGAAAAATACAAGTTTTCATAGTTTTCAAGAGAAAGAGAAAAATAGTTTAAAGCCTTCATTTCCATTCTTTCAAAATTGGTTTTTCAGTTGTTGTTTGATCTCTAATATCACTCTACAACTGAAGCTTTTCTCACCACACTTCATAGAGCCAAAAATTTCATATTCTTTCTATAGGTGAAGTTGTAAAAGAGTGAGAGTGTTTGTAAAAGAGTGTTGTGGTCTAGTTAAAGATCACTATTTGTAATTCTTGTTCTTGTGGAGACAAGCTCCTTGGTGGAGTTTCTTTGTAAGGTGAAGCTACGGGCTTGAGGTCTTTGAAGGCCTAACTTGTACGGGATCCTAAGGGGATAGTGGAAACCCTTCACGGAGGTGAAGGCGGGGACTAGAGCAACGGGCTCGAACCTCGAAACAAATCATCTTGTTTGCGATTGCCTTGGCGTTCTTCTTGCTTACTTTCTTGCTTTATATCATTTCCAATTTATTGCTTGAGAACTAACCTTTATTTGTACAATCCTTATTTGTTTACTTTACTTGTCATTTTACTTGTGGAATCTTGTGTTGATATACTTGTTGTGTTACATTGTGAGCACTTCATTTTCATCATCATACTTGGCATTGATCAATCACACCTCAATACAACACGGTTGCATTGCGCACCTCTAACCCATTTAAGGGGAATTGGGAGGAAGGAGTTCAGAACCTCGCAAGGGGTATTCGGCTCTTAGTCGTGTTTTTGAGAGATTGTTGCATCACTCATTTCATAAGTTTAAAAAGATCATTAGATTAGCAATTACACCTATTCACCCCCCCTCTAGGTGTATTTCAATTGGTATCAGAGCTTGGACTCTAGGATTTGGCTTAACAACCTTAGAGAGATCCTCATATTGCTAATCATTTCATTCATTTCCACATAGTAAACATGGCTGATGGTATTAAGACACCCCCTAAGTTTGATGGACTTAACTTTCCCATATGGAAGGTTAAGATGACCGTTTTTTTTTCTTGCAATCTCTAGGTAGCCGAGTTGCAAAGGCCGTGACTAAACAATTTAGTGCCCCCGATGGTGATGAATCTACTTGGTCCGAAATTGAGACCAAGGAGTTTGATGCCATGCTAGGGCTCATTATGCACTCCTACAAGCCCTCAATGATGATGACATAGCTAGAGTCATCCATTGCAAATCCGCCTATGAGATTTGGACCCATTTGCTAGTAACACATGAGGGGACATCACAAGTGAAGAGGGCCAAGATAGACCTTCTTCGGTCCCAATATGAAAATTTTAGCATGCAAGAACATGAAACCATAGATGATATGGTTACTAAATTTACTAAGATTACTAATGGGCTTTCTTCTCTAGTGAAGACATCAACAACGACCAAAGGGTGAGAAAGATCATCCGGGCTCTTCCTCCATCATGGGAAGTGAAAGCTACAACATTGAAGGAACTCAATGATAAAGATGAGATTGAGCTCATCGGACTCATTGGGAATTAAAAACCCATGAGATGGAGAGGAAGGCAAGGGAGGACATGGCACCCTCCAAGAGAAGACTATTGCCTTCAAAAGTCATGCTACCTACTCCGACGAAGATGACGAAGAAGAAGATGACGAGGAGCTCTCACTTCTAGTCAAAAATGTCCGGAGGATGTACAACAAGGCAAAGTTCCAAGGAAGGAGGAGATGGCAAGGAGGCAAGGAAGAAAGGAAGATCATTTGCTTTAATTGCCAAAGCCGGGACACATAGTAGCGGAGTGTCCGGACCAAGTGAAGCCATCTTCATCCAGAAGCCATACAAGAAGAAGGCTATGAAAGCAACATGGGATGACGAAAGTGAATCCGAGGAGGAGATCGACACCGCCAACATGTGCTTCATGGCAAATGAGAGCACAAGCAAGGTAACCCCCTCAACTCTTCTTGATGATGATTTATCCATGGATGAGCTAGGAGAAGCATTTATAGAACTTTCTCAAAATTATGACTTCATGAAGAAAAAGTACTTAAAAATGAAAAAGGATAATGAATCTTTGAATATTCAAGTGTTAAATCTTTCTAAAGAAAATAATGACTTGCATTCTTCTTTAGTTTCCACTAAAAATGATTTTGAAAAATATAAGATTGCTTGTAAAGGAAGACCCCATTTGTAGATTCTAATGAGATTGCCATGCTTAAGGAAAGAATAGACTCATTAGATGTTGTTTTGAAAAAGTGTAGTGAGTTTGATAAGAAGAAGATGGAGAATATGTTTCCTAAGAAACAAGCTCCTAAGAAAAATATTCATCATGCTCATGCTCATGTACATGCTACACAACCTATGCATCATGGTAAACCCCCAAAGCATGCTCACACTTCACATACACACCATGCATTCATGTATAGAAAAGTGTACTCATGTTCACATTGTGGACGGAAAGGACACTTAGCTAATTTTTGTTATGATAGACTAAGTGCATTACATCATAATGTTTGGGTTCGTAACACTAACTTTCAGGACCCAAGAAAGTTTGGGTACCAAAGTCAACTATTGTTTTAAATGATGTAGGTACTTTCCAAAGCTCAAAGACGTAGAGGTTTATGGTATCTTGATAGCGGTTGCTCAAGGCACATGACTTGGGACATCAACAACTTTGCAACCCTATCAAGATATCATGAAGGTGGCACCGTCACCTTCGGAGATGACGCCAAGGGTAAAATCATCGGTATTGGTAATGTAAAACTTGGCACCTCTCCTTTAATTGAAAATGTGGTTTTAGTTGATGGCCTCAAGCATAATCTCTTGAGTGTTAGTCAACTTTGTGATAAAGGTTTTGATGTAGTTTTTGACAATGTTGCTTGTAAAGTAATTGATAGAACTTCCAATGTTTGTGTATTTTCCGGTTTTCGTGAAAGCAATGTTTATATGATTGATATGCTAAATATGTCTTGTAATATAACATGTTTAAAAGCCCTCGATGACGACTCTTGGTTATGGCATAGGAGATTAGGCCACGTTTCATTTGACCATATTTCTAGGCTTAACTCTAAGGAAATGGTGAAGGGTATTCCTTCATTGAACTTTGAAAAGGACCGAGTTTGTGACGCATGTCAATTTGGGAAACAAACTAAGTCCTCATTCAAATCAATTATGGATATCATGTCATCACGTCCATTGGAGCTAATCCACATGGATTTATTTGGCCCTACACACAACCAAAAGTTTAAGTGGGAGTAGATTTGCTTATGTTTTAGTAGATGATTTTTCGCGTTTTACTTTGGTTTATTTTCTTGAACACAAAAGTCAAACCTTTTCACATTTTCAAGCCTTTAAGAAAGAGTTGAAAAGGAAAATGACTCCTCAATAATTAAAATAAGAAGTGATAGAGGAGGTGAGTTCATTAACCTTCCCTTTACCACTTTTTTGAGGAACATGGAATAAACATGAACTTTCTTGTCCTAGAACTCCACAACAAAATGGAGTAGTTGAGCGGAAAAATCGTACTTTACAAGAGATGGCTAGGACAATGTTAAATGAATATGGTCTACCACATTATTTGTGGGCCGAGGCCGTTCATACTTCATGTTACATTGCAAATCGTGTTTTCCTATGTAAAAATACTACTAAGACTTCTTATGAGATGTATTTTTCTAGAAAACCCAATGTTTCTTATTTCAAAGTGTTTGGTTGCAAATGTTTTGTTTTAAATACAAATATAATTTGGAAAAATTTGATGCTAGATCATATGAGGCTATTTTTGTAGGTTACAAAATACTAGTAAGGTTATAGAGTCTTCAATAGGTCAACTTTAACTATTGAGGAATCTATTCATGTTAAATTTGAGGAATCTAACAAGTTTGTTAAGAATTGTTGTAGAAATTGATGCTTTAGATGAAGGTTTGGAGAAAGTGACCTTGGAGGATGCTTCTACCATGGGAGACAAGCCAAAGGATGGTGATGGAAGTGAAGCCAAAGTGGAAGAGGCTCAAGGAAATAAACATCAAACAAATGAAGAAGAGCCCTCTCAACCACTACCAAGGATTGGAGATTCAATCCTCATCATCCCAAGGACCTCGTCATAGGTGAAGTATCAAAGGGGTAACCACTCGCTCTAAGATTCAAGATTTTTGTGGTAATTTTGCTTTTATTTCACACATAGAACCTAAAAATGTCCTCGAGGCCGAGGCCGATTCATATTGGTTGCTTGCTATGCAAGAGGAGCTCAATCAATTTGAGCGCAACAAGTATGGCATCTTGTCCTAGGCCCCAGATAGACCAACTATTGGTACTAAATGGATCTTTAAGAACAAGTTGGATGAATCGGGTAATGTAGTTAGAAACAAGGCTAGGTTAGTTGCCCAAGGTTACACTCAAATCGAAGGGATCGATTTTGAAGAACCTTTGCACCCGTAGCACGGCTCGAAGCCATACGGATGACCTTAGCATATGCCTCATTTAAAGATTTTAAGTTATTTCAAATGGATGTAAAGAGTGCTTTTCTTAATGGTTATATTGATGAGGAGGTGTATGTTGAACAACCCCCCGGGTTTGTTGATCCTACACACCCTAATTATGTTTATAAATTAGATAAAGCACTATATGGTTTGAAACAAGCCCCTAGGGCTTGGTATGAAAGATTATCTTCATTTTTGATTTCAAATGATTTAAGAAAGGAAAAGTTGATAAAACATTATTTACCAAACATATAGATAAGATATTCTCATAGTTCAAATTTATGTTGATGACATTATTTTTGGATCTACTAATGTTTCACTTTGCAAGAATTTTGAGTCATGCATGAAAAAGGAATTCGAGATGTCTATGATGGGAGAGCTCAACTTCTTCCTTGGACTTCAAATCAAGCAACGTAGTGATGGGACATTCATCAACCAAAGCCAAGTACACCAAAGAACTCATCAAGAGGTTCGGGCTTGAAGGATCCAAAGTAGCAAAGACTCCCATGGCAACCACTACGAAACTTGACAAGGACGAACAAGGTAAGGAAGTAGACATCAAATTATTTCGTAGCATGATTGGTAGTTTACTCTATCTTACGGCTAGTAGGCCGGATATAATGTTTTCCGTATGTTTATGTGCACGTTTTCAATCATGCCCTAAGGAATCACACTTAATAGCGGTAAAACGCATAATTAGGTATCTTAAGGGCACATTGATTTAGGTTTGTGGTATCCGAAAACTAACCATTTACCATGACTAGTTTATTCGGATGCCGACTATGCCGGTTGTAGGGTAGATAGGAAGAGCACAAGTGGCACTTGCCAATTCTTGGGCAATTGTCTTGTGTCTTGGTCTTCCAAGAAGCAAAATAGTGTAGCCCTTTCAACCGCCGAGGCGGAGTATGTAGCAGCCGGAGCTTGTTGTGCACAAGTACTCTGGATGAAACATACTCTTCTCGATTTTGATTTACATTTTGATCATGTTAAGATTTATTGTGATAATACTAGTGCTATTCACATGACCAAAAATGCTAATCAACATAGTAAAACCAAACATATAGACATTAGATATCATTTTCTTAGAGATCACTTTGAAAAGGTGACATTGATATCGATTTTGTTTCCACAGAGATTTCAACTTGCAGATATTTTTCACAAAACCTTTAGATTATGCAAGATTTTCATTTATTTGTGGTGAATTGAATGTATGTAAGATTGATACTTAAAATATCTTAGTTTGTTTTGATTTGGTTTCTAATATGTTTGTTTTGTTTTGTCTTAAAATATTTTTTTTAACCCTTTTTGATGTATGACAAAAAGGGGAGAAATATAAATATATATAAGTTTGTAAGTTTGGGAGAAATATATGGAGAAAGTATATGTTGTTTGTTTTTAAAATATATTGTTTTGTTATTCCTTATGATAGTTTATTTTTGGTGATGATATTTTTCAATGCTTTATGTATGCTTACATAGTTGTTCATATCATGTTAAATACATAGCATTGTTTAGGGGGAGCTTTCCAAGCTCTTTCCTCTTTATTTGTTTAAAACTCATATGTTTTGTCATCATCAAAAAGGGGAGATTGTTGGCCCAAGGTTACAATCAACCCATGTTTAGTGTATTTTGATGATTACAAAACATATTAGTTATTTGTACTAATATAAATTGTTGTTTAAGTGTGTTTCAGGTTTATATATTAAAGAGATGAATTCTTCCCTAAAGGAAGGTACATTGGACTCAGACAAGTCAAATTGGGCTCAAAGTACAATATTGAAGATCAGTGAAGATTGCCCATGATGAAGTCTTGAAGACCTAGAAGTTTGTAAGTGTAGTTTTGTTAAAGATAGAATATGTGAAATTTGGCTCTAGGATTTGCACACACACTTGTTTTGAATGTTTCTATGTTTTTGAAA
This sequence comes from Agave tequilana, assembly GCA_038442645.1. Classification (NCBI taxonomy): domain Eukaryota; kingdom Viridiplantae; phylum Streptophyta; class Magnoliopsida; order Asparagales; family Asparagaceae; genus Agave; species Agave tequilana. Next base: position 152 of record JAVJIF010017142.1, on the reverse strand, counting down.
ATGTTTATTTCTAAGTTTATGCCTTGGTTTATACATACATGTACTCAAAGCTTTTTATCTTCAAAAACATGTTTAAACATGTATATAACAAAGTTCAGCATAACACTTTATTCAGAATTTTTTAAAGATTTTTTTTTACAAATTTTTCTAAC